>BRZM01000081.1:1296763-1419454 GCA_033238685.1 Lates japonicus | reverse complement strand
CAGGAACTATCACAGGAACCACCACTATAATCACCACAGGAACAATCACAGGAATTTACCGTCAGACACTGAGCAACTACTGTTGTAGTAATGATGACAGTATTCAACCAACTTTTGGAATGGTCCATGGCACTGCTGAAACCCCCAGGTCAGCCAGCCTCACCATGGAATCTCAAAACACTTCATCAAAAGAAGGGGATGGGAGTATCAGTAACAGTGGCTGCTCCCATTACTCAGTATCATAATTTTGGCAGGCATAATTTTTCCGCTGCACAAACAAAAAGACAGAAGTCTGATGAAGATAATGTATCAGCTGATGAAGAGAGTCTTGTCCATACACAGTCAGAAATGACCGTGGTAATGAAAGAATTTGATGTACTAGTAATTACAGTTACTGTTTTGTAAAATAATTCAATAAATAAAATAATTCAATAAATGGAATACTTCAATAAATATAAATAATTTTTTATGTTAAAGATTTTAGACAATATAGAGGCCACCTGGAATTTGTGGGAGAAGATGGGCATGGAACTTGAAGACATAACCAAAACCCTTATGGACAAGTTGAGTGGTAAGTCTCATTAAGGTGAAGAGTAGAAGCTTGATTTATTGTTCATAAAATTTTAACTCAGGTCCCTTTTAAGTCAGAAGTATAAATGTCATTTTTGTCCTTGGCAGGGGGAAGATTCTACAGAAGAGGTACCTGAAACACGGAATATGTTATGAGGGTGAGAACTTGAGCTGAGAAATCACATTTCACTGCAGTATTCAATTTTAGGGATTGTGGAGCGCAAGCCGAATCCTCCATTCAATTAAAATAACTCTATTTCTCTTTTTTGCTTTGTAGATGGAGAGATTATGGAAGGATTACTTTCAAAGATGACCAGCTTTTGAGCTTTAATTAATGAAAGTATAGCTCTTAGTAGTTCTCAGAGCATCTATTAAGACTAGAGAAGATTGTGATTTACTAAAGGGTCTTGTATGAACTATTTGGTCTCATCCACAATGGGTATACGAAATATGGATGGAATTTTACAGGGCCATAGGGCCATCCTCATTGAAATAATTGTAATGGCATGAAGGAATGTATTACATTAGATACTGACATAGTATATCATAGCTAGAATTTGGTTGTTATTGCATGGTCACGTGGAAATGTTGATCTTCAACAGCTATCATACAAAGATAGTGGAAAATACTGATTTGTTGGGTGTTTTTCCATGGATATACTTAGTGGACCAAAGCCTGTGTATACTGAGATACTGGATGTTAATACTTCATAAATAGGGATACAGAGATGGGGTCACACAGAGTGGTATATATAGAGATGTTGGGTGTTTTTTGCATAGGTATACTGAGATAGTGGATGCTAATACTTCATTAACAAGGATATGGAGATTGTGGGTCATATGGAGATTGTGGTATATATGCAGTGTTATTCCCATGGTTACACTGAGAAGCTGGATGTTAACTCTTTATTATATGGATCCAGAGATGTGGTTATCAGTGATAAACTTGTAATAGCTTTTCTTGTTAGTTCTGAAGTTCTGTTAGATTTTGACAAGGTTTTTACCTAAATGGTTTTGTACAGAGAAGTTGGATGATATTACAGTGGTATACTGAAAGGGGGATGAGATATTTGTTCTGGCCTCTGGGTGCCATTACTAATCAAAATGTCATAAAATGTTTGCATTGCAATAAAGCATATTTGGTAGGTTGTTTTCAAGTTCAACTGCATATCATGGTTTTGGTGTTTTGCCCTTACAGTAAATACCAGGATCCAGTGTAATTGCATGCTAATGTTGGATACCAGGATCTATTGTAATTGCATGTGTTAATGTTGGATGCCAGCATCCTGTGTAATATCATACTCTGATGTTGGATGCAGGAAGCCATTATAATTGTATGTGCCAATATTGGATGCTGGGATCAAGTGTGATTACATGTGTCTGATGTTGGATGCCAGCATTCTGTGTAATACCATATTCTGATGTTGAATGTTGGGATTCAATGTAACATATATACCCTGATTCTAAAGATGGGGAGAGTAATGATCAACCAATGGCCCTCACGTTTTTGATTTATGTTCAATATGCATGGCATATAGATTGTTAGATAGATGTACTTTATTGATCCCATGAGGGAAATTCTTGTGTTAAAGCAGCAGAGACAGCAACAATTAGGTAACACAAAACAAACTTTATAAAATATCAATTAAAAATCATTATAAAAATATCTGTAAGGGTATAAATATTAGACAAATCTTTGAAGTATATATAGGAAAGTACTTAAAGGAATGTGCAAATATATGGCAGTGTAATGTGTAGAAATTGTGTACAGGTGTCAGTATTGTATCATGAAGAGGGTGGGATGGGTTGTCCATGATGGTTTGTTCATCTGTCTCTTGTCCCTCACGTATTGATGGCGGTGTAGAAGGTCACCATCATTGTCTTTGGCAGGTTGAGTTTCTTCAACTGCCTTAAGAAGTACATCCTCTGCTGCGCCTTGTTAATGAGAGACTGGCTGCTACATACAGCCCTGGTTAAGCAGAATGATCCTCCCAGTCTGCCAGCTCCTGCAGGAAGAGGCCAAAGAATCCCCTGCAGGCAGAAAGGGAGGGGTCATAATAGGGGTCTATGGAGATGTTTGGGAGGGGGATGATGACAGTCTATTAGACCCCACATCTCAGTTTAAATTCAACATCTCAGTATAAGATCAATATGCTGCTTCTTGGCTTCCTGTAAATACTTAACTAACTGTAATTTAAGCAGCATTCAATAAATTGGAACCCCTTTCAGTTGTAGACCTTATAATGAGTGATACAGCAATACAAGGAATATAATGCATTCCTCCTAAACACCAAATAAGTAATTGATAATTAATGCATTTTATTTCATTTTTGGAAAATAACTTTAAAAATGCCCACACAGGAGACAAAAATATACACAATCAAAACAGTCAAACTTTGCATGAGTCTAACCAGGCCTTGATTTTTTCATTTTGTCAAGGTGAATGTCCTTTTGTGTAGGTCACATAACTCTGACGATTTGACCACACTATCAGCGGTCATTACGGCATTACGGATTGTGTGTGTGCCACTTTTCAGCTCTTTGGCTCGTAACACAGGAGCCAAAAAGATACACACTCAAAACAGTCCAATTTTGCATGATCATGTGCAAGGAGCTTAAAACATTAGTGCTACTGGGCCGCCGTTTAGCTCATTTAGTAGAGCAGGCGCACTATATGCAAAGGCTACAGTCCGGCCCCGGTTTGAATGCAGCCGGTAGCCCTTTCCTGCATGTCATTTCCCCTCTCTCTGTTTTCTGTCACTCTTCAAATGTCCTGTCCATTAAAAGTGTAAAAGCCCAAAAATACTTATAAAAGATTAGTGCTACTGTAAATTCATCAGAATAATGGAGCAGCTGCATCCCACTATGCCCACTTTTTCACTATAGCAATGTTACAGTTTTTCTGAATTGCTAAAACACTAATTCCTGTTGTGTGAATCAATTGCTCAGTTGTCTAAATTCATTCACTGAATCAAACACCCTTTTGACAAAACCATAAACAATCTTCACCTAGTAAAACACTATTTGCAGATGTCAGTTATTCCTTTTGCAAAACTCTAAACACATTCTCATGCAATAAAACATAGTTGTCACTGTGATGCACTTGTGATGCATAATGGTAACAACAAGTGGCAAAACATGAAAACAAATAAAACAGCTGTGTCATCGGTTAAACACAACTCAAAATTGGTCACACTTGTTTCTCATAATGTGACAACCAATATAAACCAGTCCAGAGTGCAAGCAGGCTGGTCCTGCAAGCTCATATCAACAATGGAGAGACACAATCAGAGACACAGAGGACGTGTGTGTAAGAGTAGAAAGAGGAGGAGGATGTAAGAGCAAAATTTATCATTCTCATTATTAAGGTAACACCACAATGATAGAGTTTAGTAATTGTTTTCTATCTCATATGCACATGCCCCCTCCATCTCATATTCAACAGGCCCCCTCTATCTCATATTCAACAGGCCCTGCAAGGACTGACATGCCAGTTAGATGTGTTTAAGACGCAAATGTAACTCTTGTTGATGGTTAGTCCATCTTAACTGCCGTGGCCGTGACTTATTCTGATACTTTATGTGAGCATGATTAGTGTGCCTGGCAAAAATTCCACCCTTGTTACTTTTATCTCTTCCCGTTAGGCCTGACTGAGCACAAGCCCAGAGTCTCCCTACACCCACTGGAAGCAGACCGTCTTCTGCCTGGATGATTACCTGACTGTCAAGACTGGGGAGGAGATCTTTGGCACCATCAGCATGAAGCCAAACGTCAAGAACAATGTAAGCAGAGCAGTTGTGGAGCCTGTTTCCTCCCTGCAGTACTTTGACTAAGCTATATATCTGTGCGTGTTCACTGCCTGAGTTTTCTGTTGGTGTCTGTTGGTTTGCAGAGAGACCTGGACTTAACCATAGACATCGACTTCAAGGGTCAGCTGTGTGAGATGTTGAAGACGTCAGAGTATAGGATGCGTTAGAAGTGTCTCTCCCTGCCGGTTAGTTTGTCTTTAGTAGTGGACGGATGATACAATTTGACTGGGAGTCTGTACCATAGTTTGATGCTCCCCTGCAGCAACATTTTAAAGACTGTATCTTTTTTTGGTTTCTTTTCATTTTCTTGTTTTAAAGGTTACAGTTTCTCACAAGCCCAGAGTCTCCCTACAAGGAGTATATTCTGTTTTTCCATGTAGCTATTGTAAAGTTGTTCTTTCAGCTCCAGCGATTGACCAACCAGTGGGTAATGGGCAAGACAACAAGGCAGGAATAAAATTTGAAGAAGTTTTTTTATTATTTCTAACCATAAAAGTTAAATGAGTCCAGGAACAGTTACTCTAAAAGACTGGAGGGAAGATGGCTGAAGGTGTGTGGCCTGGTGAGTGGCCGGGCTTCACGGCCACCAGGCTGGATCCAGCTAGTCGGCTGGTGTGCTGGCTCAGTGTGCTACACTCTGCTGCTGGCGCCTCATACTGTGCACTGACACCTGCTGCACTCAGCTCCGTGTGGCTGCAAGGCCCTGCTGCGACTCAGCTCTTGCTGCCTTCCAGTCCGACCTGCCGTCCCAAGGATATCCCAGCCCGCGCCACACTAACCTCCTGCCACAGAGGAGAACAAAGGGAGACTCATTACCAATAAAACATTCAACTTACAGTTTCAAAATGGAGAGACTTCCAAGCACATGCACACAAGTACCTGCCACAGAGGAGAACAAAGGGAGACTGAAGGAGAGTGTGGGTGGGGGTAGTTAAGCTGGCTGAAAGTCACATCCAGCACACCTGTTTCAGATTAGCCCATCACCATGAAATCACTCCACAAACACACCCTGCAAAGCCACACCCACACATGCACCACAAATCCACCACTAGTGTCACACAAGATCCTATATTGATACAAGTCTACCCTGTTACACTATCCTGAGCTATCTTACCTTTTAAAAGTGAAATAGAATGTGTATCTCGTGGTCAGACCTTATTGATGCACTTGGTGCAAGAGTTCTGTCCTCTCAGCACTGAGACTGATTGACTGATTGTTACTTTTGTTCTATTGTCGTGCTCTATCATTTGATTCAACCTCCATTAAATCATAAGACAAAATGCGTGTTGAATAATCGTTATTCATTTCTTCCTCAGAAGTGCATTGTAGGCTGTTGACTTTATTTGTATTTATCGAGGATGGAAAATATATATATTTTTTTCCCACAGTACCTATTACTATAGTTTATGGTTGATGAATGCAGAGTAAATGCTGAATCCACTGAGTTGTGAAACCTTTCTTCTTCTTCTTCTACATGTCCTGAAAACTGTGTTTTCCATTGTTTGGTGTAGTGTGTAATGGCTGCTCAGTAGTGTTTCTAGTTTTACCACTTAGTGCAAGATCTGAAAACAAATTTCAGTTTTGAGCACAGGTAAAACTATTTTGAGGCGACGGTTTGATTTTGCAAAAAACGAGAGGTTTTGTGAATGTAGTTTGAGAAAAGAGTTTTGTGAAAAACTGAACTGAAAAATTGTGAAAAAAGACCCAATATGTTGATGTTGATGAAGTGCTGTGGCCTGACGTAGCCCAAAGATGAGATGAAGCTCAATGACTGTGTGATCAACTATGTACAGTCTTTTAGTTTTTCTACCCTTTACAGTGCACTGTAGACTGTAGACCTATATTTGTATTAATAAATTTCAGGATGGAAAATTATTTTTTTCACAATACCTATTACTATAGTTTATGTTTGAATGCAGAGTAAATTCTGACTCCACTGAGTTGTGAAACCTTTTTTCTTCTTCTTCTACATTCCTTGAACACTGTGTTTTCCATTTCTTGGTGTAGTGTGTAATGACTGCTCAGTAGTGTTTCTAGTTTGACCGCTTAGTGCAAAATCTAAAGACAAAGTTCAGTTTTGAGCACAGGTAAAACTATTTTGAGGTGATGGCTTGATTTTGTAGAAAGAATCAGAGGTTTGGTGAATGTAGTTTGAGAAAAGACAGGACAGGACAGGAGAATTCAAAAACTGTGTTTTAACAATTGTGAAAAACTGTAAAATGATACACAGACACACACATGAATGTCAGTACAGAAATACTAGATCATAACAACTTATAAAAGAGGGTATGGAGCTGATGGTTGTTATTGTATGTCCATAAAGAGATGTTGGGTCATATGGAGATGTTGGACCATAACACTTTTTAAAAGGGTGCACAGAGATGATGGATGTTATTATAATATATATTATATTTTTAAATTGCCACCTGCACAATTTAGGCACAGGCGGACCGCACCTTAATCAAAGAAATATGATTTTAAAATTTCTATCCTAATATTAAATTAAAGAAAATAGACAATGATTGAGATTAATTCAAATTATATTGTGAAAAAACCCAACATGAATTACGCGCTGATGATCAATAACACTGGGGAACACAATTTTTGTTGAGTTAGGTCTGACAGCTGTTTTAACTAATTTTAGTGCGGAATCAAAAGTGATCTCAGTTTTCTCTTTCGTCAGTTTTTGAACTATAGGATCCCGTTTTCTTAAAAAAATATGAAAAGTACTGTATTTAACAGATACAGCACTTGTTTATAAAAGAATTTCAAATATTGACATACAATGAAATATATAGAAGAAACAGAGCATGACTACAATGTTTATTTAACACTATTATATTTTTACAAAGGATATAGCTACTGTAATTAATAATTACATAGTAGCAATTGCAGTAGCCATATGCGATGACAAAACAGATCGTTTGGATTCCGCACCCCAGAAATTAATTAAAAGCAACTGTCAGACTAACTCAACAAAAATTATCATTCCCAATGTAATCCAGCTGGCAAGTCTTACACAGCTAATCCGGTGGTTTGCTTATCTGGAGGGTAAGCTGTGGAGAAAAACTTGGCGTGCTAGAAAAAAACTGACTGCAATTTTGGGATCAACGCCCAATTTAGTTTTAATCAGCATAAAAATCTAACTCAACCAGAATTTTTTTAAATTGTTCCCAGTGTAATCAAAACCACGTGTATTCAAACAACAAACAAAAGCGCTCAAAAACCTGGTCTACAAACATAGGGTCAGTGTCTCTGAGTCTCTGTCACAGCAGTTTGCACGTTAGAAGTTCCAGCAATCCTTATATGAACAAAAAAACAAACAAAAAAACATCTCAGACAAGACCAGGAGGAATGTGGTGAGTCGCCCAAAGTCCAAATTAAAAAAAACTGGTAAGCAGCCCCATTGACAAAAGAAGGATTTGATTTTTATGGCGAGTGAAGCATGAACCAATCTCAGGTACATGATCATACAAAATAAATAAATAATCTAATTCACTTAATGATGGTCCTTACCTATCCGTGTCAACATAAAAAAGAACAGTTTCAAACATTACACTCAGAATATACTTATACAGTGTACACCTCTGTGATGATAGACCATTTTAAAAAGTGTTGTGGTCCAACATTGCTGTATGGACATGTATTAACACCTAACATCCCATATGACCCACCATCTCTGTATGGCCATACAATAACAGCCAACATCTCTGTATCCCATTTTATAAAGTTTTATGGTCCAACATCTCAGTATGGACATGCAATAACACTCAGCATCTCCGTATGATTCAGCAACTCCCTATGGTCCCAGAATAACTGTATAGAATCCTTTAAGACTAACATGGACACAATGCGTCTTACCTCTATCGTAATCATAAAAATAATGTGTTGTAGTATTGAGGCTAGACCAGCAAAATTAATACATGTGTACACACACACATACACACACACACACATATATATATATATATATATATATATATACACAACAGAGCAGCATAGATAGGGTGAACTTTTTTAACAGTTTTTATTTTGAACAAAAATACTTCTGAGTGAAAACTGAGTATAGAATAACCCCTGACACGATCAGGAGTGCAATACAGACAACAATAGATGCCATGATCAGCCAGTCATCGCAGGTCCACTGGTCACAGCAGCACTGAAAAAGATAGAAAGAAGAATTCTGTCAGTGCGGTTGTTTTAGTTATAACATGTGCTTATGCAATTTGTCGATATATTTACTGCACTTACCCCTGGTTCTTAGGACAATAACACTTGCACTCCACCGTTTTGCGCTGTCTATGAGTTGGGACAGCAAGTGGAGCATCATCCTTGGGGAGGCTTGAGAGAAAAAGTATTTAAAAATCAAAGCAAATTTGATTAATCTGATCTTATCAACTTGACCAACAACACTAGCCAAGTTGTCTTTCTTACTGCAACAGAGAAGAGGCTGGTGTCTGTGGCACCCTGATCCAGGAACTTCATGCACCTTTGAGGCAATTCTCTTGCCCAAAGAGTAAGTATATTAATGTTCCAATAGAGCACCTTTGGGACTGGTTGAATGGGAGATTTGCATCCTTAAAGATAAGATAGGATATAAGAATTAATTCATTACAGTCTTTGTAGGCGGCGGTGTCTCTGCCAGAGTTTAGTACTCAGTAAAACAAAGTACCTGTCTGTCAATGTCCATACTGTTTCTCATCTGTTTCAGCAGCATATTCCAATCTGTGCATTCAAAGCAGTCCTCAAGCCTCAAAGCCTCAGGTGTCCATTTAGAGGTATGAGTTTGGTTGCAGGCTGCCTCCGCACCACTGCCAAGTGGTGAGTGGGCAGTGGCTCTATGGAAGCTTCTTTGACATTGCGCCAGCAGATCAGGGTTTATTTTTGCAAAGTAGGACAATTAACAAATAATAATAAGAAATCCAGTCAGGCAGGAGGAGGGAAACACGATTGAAGTCTCGATATTCTCTGTTCTAATTCCCTTAATTGCATAGTATGGTCTCATACCAACTGCCAATAATTAGCCTCTGGACCTTTGTTTTCTCCTTGACGGTAATATGTACGGGATCACACCATCTCTGGTTCCTAAATAAGCCAGACCCCCACCTTTTTGCCACTAGTTTGAGCATCTCTGTCTGACCATATGAGCGTGAAACCCAGGTAGTTCCAGCCACTGGAGTCTGGGATGTTTTAGTTCAACTATGTTTCAGTAAAAACACAGGAGACTGCACTCGGTATACTCGAGTCTTCTGTAATATCTCAGTTCATCACTTTTGTTGGGCGGAAGTTGACGTATCTCATGATGACTGATGGCTTATATGTCCATTTCCAAGCCTTCACCTTTTGCACCAGCATGGCAACGGTAATACCCTCTTCATCTCAGCTGGAATGGTTGGTATCCTCAGACTTGCTTCATTTTTATGAAAAAAGCACTTCTTGGATAAACTCTTCTCCCAAAGAAGTATCCATCAGTAGTTAACAGTACAATAAAATACCTTAAAAATAAAATAAAGATTAATTAAAAATTTAGAGCTTTGCTGCTACCAGTTGAAGCGCATGTTCTAGAAATGGATGTGCAGGTGACAAATTTGCAGCAACTGCATGATGCCATCGTGTCAATATGGACCAAAATGGAATGTTTCCAACACTTTGTTGAATCTATGGCTGAAATTGAAGGCAGTTCTGAAGGCAAGCGGGGTCCAACCCAGTACTAGCAAGGTGTACCTAATGGAGTGGCTGATGAGTATATAAAGGTTAAAACACCCAACTTCTACATTTAAGAACCTAAATGGTAAAAAAAAAAAAAAAAAACACCCCACGAGTTTCAGAAAAAAGGAAAAACAGTAAAATTTTGTGATTGAAGTCAACAAAACTTTACAGACATAAGGACTACTCATCATAAGCCTGTTTGGTTATCATTTTAAGCCATTTTGGTTGATATTTTTCAGGGTATGATTTCTGAGAAAATTCTGAAGAGAACTCACCATGCAGTCCAAACACCATCCATCAAATGACTTCCTACTTGCTGTGTAAACAGGAAGTACAATTAAAGATCCAAAAATAAAGGGCGCCCCCATAGCTGAATGGTTGGGGCTAGTACTACATGGGCCTCAGTGCCCTGAGCAGCTGGTCTGCGGATCAACTCCCGGTCTGGATGGACCTTTACTGCATGTCATTCCCCTTTTATATGTTGATTTTATCCAATGTTATTTTATTGATTATTGTATACTGTACAGTTTTATTGATTATTGTATATTGTACAGTTTTATTGATTATTGTATACTGTACAGTTTTATTGATTATTGTATATTGTACAGTTTTATTGATTATTGTCTATTGTACAGTGTCCTTGAGTGTTCAGAAAGGCGCTTATAAATAAAATGTATTATTATTATTATATTATATATATAATATATATATTAATGACTACCGCCCTGTTGCCCTCACACCTGTAATTATGAAGTGCTTCGAGAGACTGGTTCTCCAGCACATCAAAGACTGTCTCCCACCCACACTCGAACCCCACCACCGGGCAAACAGATCCACAGAGGACGCCATCACCATTGCTCTGCATGCTGTGCTGAGCCACCTGGAGCAACAGCAGAGCTATGCCAGGATGCTCTTTGTGGATTACAGCTCGGCATTCAACACAATCATCCCAGATATCCACTACCAAACTGGTCAACGGGCCTCCCCCCTCTCACATGTACCTGGATCAAGGACTTTCTGACCAACAGACCCCAGACTGTGAGCCCTCACCTTTCCTCCACCTTTCCTCCACCTACGATTGCAGTCCGGTCCACAGGAACAACATCATCGTGAAATACGCTGATGACACCACAGTGGTAGGACTGATCTCAAAGGGAGACGAGACAGCCTACAGAGAGGAGGTCCAGAAACTAACAACCTGGTGTACAGACAACAGCTGACGTACTATGTTTCCATCTGGTACGGAAGTTGCACTGAGGCAGACAGAGCGAGGCTTCAGAGGACGGTCAAGGCAGCACAGAGGATCGTTGGCTGCCTTCTCCCCTCCCTGACGGACATCTACACCACCAGGTGCCTCAGCAGAGCTCAGAACATCATCAAAGACAGCTCACATCCTGGTTCCCAGCTCTTTGACCTGTTGCCCTCTGGCAGGCGCTGCAGGTGCATCAAAGCCAGGACAAACAGACTGAAAAAGTTTCTTCCCGAGAGCCATCACCACCTTGAACTCTCACACACAACGGCCCCCACCATCAACATAACATAGACTGTGCAATATGCCTCACTCTGTGCACTTTAATTTTAACTATTTATCTGTACAACCGTCCTGTGCAATACAGCACACCTGTGCAATACATTCACATTCACACTTATACCTCATTGTACATAGAGTTGCACTGTTTTTTTTTTTACATTAAAAAAAAAAAATCTTTTCTATATATTTTGTTTCTGCATATTTTGTATGTTTGCACTGAAAAGGAGAAGCTCTCCAATCTTGTTGTACTTTAGTATAATGACAATAAAGGGCATTCTATTCTCTTATTATTATCACTCTCTCTCTGTTTCCTATCTCTCTCCACTGTCCTATATAAATAAAGGCAAAAATAGCCCCAAAAAATAATCTTAAAAAAAAAATCTAAATTTCGTTCAGCCACCCTGCACACTTTGCATTGTTTTAATGTATGAATGTCATACAAATTACAGTTTAAATTCTACATACTCTCAAAACAGTTAACAAACTAGTATAGAAATTCCTTTAAAGTGCAAGTCTGATTTATACTCTTCTGCACCCTTAGTACTTTCAATTGTTTAATGGTTAAAGCTGCCAACAGGGCTCCCTGAGAGACTCCTGGCAGTCTCCCAAGCCTTGACATGTGCATATAAGTAATTCTGATCTTCATTCTGATCTCCATTTGTAGGCCTACACTGGAATCAGCTTTTAATCAACATCTGTGATCAATCTGTGATAACCCTGATCTTAAAACAAAAAACCAGAAAAAGCAGAATGGTTGATTAGCAAAAGCCCCTAAAAATATCTTGAAAAAATGTCTTGAAATGATGTTTTCTTTATCATTTATGCAGAGCCAGTTATAATCGTGATTACTGTAATAATAAAAAACACAATCCAAACTATATGTTTTTAAGGCCAGTTTTTATTTTTTTTAATTCTCTTTCCACTGTCCTCATTTCCGCTCCTCCTATTCCCCCTCATCCATGCCATCCATGCTATTCTGTGTTTAAAAACAAAGGTAATGTGTTGTTTTGAGAAGTACTGAGGCCAGACCAGCAAAATTAATACATGTATATACTTATTAAACCCAACAACAGAACAGCAGATAGGTTGAACTTTTTTAACAGTTTTTATTTTGAACAAAATTACCACTTAATAAAAACTAAGTAAAGACTAAGCCACATGAGTATGATACAGACAACAATAGATGCCATGATCAGCCAGTCCTTCGCGGGTCCACTGGTCGCGGCAGCACTGAATGAAAGAAGAATTCTGTCAGTGCGATTTGTTTTAGTTGTAACATAGGTATACAGTTGTCGATATATTTACTGCACTTACCCGGTTCTTGACAATAACACTCCCTACATTTTAAGCTGCCTTCATCTTGAGGTTCCAATGAGCACCTTTTTGGATGTACGGATTACAGATAGGAGATTTTGAATCATAGATAAAGATAGGATAAGAATTAATTCGTACAGTCCTTGTAGGCATGACAAGGCGTCTCTACAAGTTTAGTACTCAGTAAAACAATCACCTGTCTGTCAATGTCCATACTGTTCTCATCTGTTTCAGCATATTCAATCTGTGCGATCAAAACAGTCCTCGACCTCAAAGCCTCAAATTGTCCATTTAGGGTGTGAGTTTAGTTGCAGGCTGCCTCTACACCGCCAAGTGGTGGTAAGGCAGTGACTGTGAAGCTTCTTTGACATTGGCATGCAGCAGATCAAGGGTTTTATTTTCTGTGAGCAGGACAATTAACAAACTAATGTAAATCCAGGTCAGGCGGGGGAGGGAGGGAAGCCTGATTGATCTCCTGATATTCTCCTGACTGAATTCCCTTGGTGTAGTATGGTCTCATACCAACTGCAATAATTCAATATCTAGACAACACATTTCTCCTTGACAGTAATATGTGCAGGATCACACATCTGGTTCACAAATAAAGCCAGACCCCACCTTTTTCTGCCACTAGCTTGGTATCTCTGTCTGACCGTATGAGGTGAAACCAGGTGAATCCATGCTGAGTCTACAAGGATGTTTTGATTCAGCCATGTTTCAGTAAATCTGGGATACTGCCTCGCGGTATACTTTCTGAGTCTTCATCAATATCTCCAGTTCATCACTTTTGTTGGGCAAACAAGTGATATGTAAGGACTTCATATTATATCATTTGTTTATTTTAATAGCCTATTACTGGGTTTTTGGTTAACTAATTTGTTTTTTGTTGCTCTCAACTTTTCCTACATAGGCTGAATATCCATTTGTGAGCCTAGGAATCATCTTTTAATCAACAAATCTGTGATAACCTTGATCTAAAACAAAACAGAAAAAACAGAATGGTTGATTAGTAAAAGCCCTAAAATGTCTTGAAAAAATGTCTTGAAATGATGTTCACTGCTTACAGCTTGTTACTCCTGGATGCATCTCTCCCTCTCTCTCAGCTGGCGTGGTGAGTCTGTGACAGCGTGTGCAGCAACATCTAGGTTGCTGTGGCGTTACTAAGGAGGATCTACTGTTGGACATAAAAGTAGCGAAGTGATTATTGCATTGAATATTTAAACAATCAAACTATGTTTTAAGACCAGTTTTTATTTTAAAATTCTCTCCACTGTCCTCATTTCGCCCTCCTTTTCCCTCATCCATGCCATCAGCATCCATTCATTTAAAGACAAAGAGAATAATAATTGTGTGACCATGTGAGCTAACAGCAATGTCCTGTTTGGCTTCAGCAACCTCATCATAGCATCAACGCCCTTCAACGCTCCCACATACCTCTCCCCTCACAGGGAGTCTGAGAGACCTCCATGGAGCCCGGACCCCCATTGGTCTTCTCCTGTTGAAGCCAAGCAATGGTCCTAGCTTTATTGTTTAAAAAGCAAGGATAACAGAAGTTTGTTTGAATTTGGTTGTAAGCAGATGCACATCTCTGAGGGGTCTAATGCAAAAGACAATGATGTTTGTTAGTGTATATCATGTAAAATGCTGTATTATGGCACCTGCACTTGCTCCCAAGTCCATAACACTTTCAGTTCGAGATATGGGCAAATGTCCCTCAATAGAAAGGAAATGGGCTGAGCGATTGTCTGAAAATGTGCGTAAAATATTTCCCCAGAATGTTTGGGTAACTGATACCACTTTTGGAGGTTGTTCTAACTAACCTTAGTTTTACTGGCTGTAACTGTAACTAGGTTCTTTCTGTTGGCAGGAAGTAAAGCTCTGTGGGTGGAGAGTCCCCAGGATCCCAGAGGCGGAGTGCAAATCAAGTAAGTAATCAAAGGTCAGTAAAAGTATGTGTCGTTTATGCTTAGATACACTGATCGGGCGTAACACTGTGACCATTGACAGGTAGAGTAAATGAATGAATGCTGGTTAGAAGCATCTCCAAACTGCACCTCTTGTGGGCTGTTCCTTTTGTGCAGTGGTGGTCTATCAAAAAGTAGTCCAAGGAAAGGAACAGTGGTGAACCAGCGATAAGTCACGGGCGGCCAAGGCTCATTGATTAACGTGCAGAGCGAAGGCTGCCCTGTGTCGTCCAATCCAACAGACAAGCTACTGTGGCTCAAATTGCTGAAGAAGTTTGCCAATGATGACAAAATAGTATATATAGCACAACAGAAAATACATGCCAAAAGAACACGCTTAATAGATTTTGTATGACACTGAAATCACCAAATGTCACGAAAATAATATTACGAAACACATTGTAACTTTTAAACAATTGAGATGACGGCATTGAGATATATTATAGATACAGCCAAATTTACGATCGAGATTATTGAAAGTCACCATTTGGACACTAAATCAGCGAAATTACGAGTTCATCATCAGCTGGGAGAAAATCAGGGAGAAAATCTCCTACCCACAGCATGACATTGTCCTCACATTCAAAGATCACCTGTACTACAACTTTAGCGGACTGATTAACAGTTGTTCACAACACCAGTGAGAGTCGTCGCTTACCACAAGAGGCTTGACGCCGATTTGCAAGAAAATATTCTCTTATTTAAGGTGTGTAAGCAGTGCTGGCCTGCACGTGCGTGGATGTCAAAGCCAAATACAAGGACAGCCACTTATCAGACCGGAACACAAGAGCCTCGTTTCAGAGGCCTTCCAGCCGGATTCCAGAATTTCTCTACCGCTTCCCGCCGCAGCCAATCAGTGAGGAGGAGTGACCCACTTATGCTCACGCAGGGACCGCAGCTGGTGGGGACCAGTCGACGAGTTGCATGGACCCATTCTGGCTTTCCCTCGACCTTCACAGCTGTTCATGTGACCAGCAGCACCTGGTAGGGACCTTTCCACCTAGGAGAAAGAGATTCCTTTTCCAAGGATGTGATTAGTACATAGTCACCACATTGAAACAGATGTATGCGCCCCTCCGAGGGCTGGGGAAGCCTGCTGGAAACCTGCAAATGAAACTTTCTCAAGATTTCAGTGAGACGTTTCACATACATGACCATGTAATCATCAGTCCATAATAGAGTGACTTGATGTGGGGTTAGAGGTGCACTCCATTGTGGAGTTTGACGTGCTGCAAATAGCATTTCAATCAGGAGAGACTTAGAACAAAAGCATGCACAAATCTGGAGTAGAATGGAATTTTATTGTGCACAGGAGAAATAGAGTTTTCGCGCTTAGACCCCGGCAGGAAGTAGATCACCATGGGAAGCATTCAAATTTAAGTAGCAATGCTAGGAAGAGAGGCCAGTTATTAGGGAAAAGGGGCTAGTGAAAATAAAGAGGTCAAAGGTCATGAGAGTGGGGAATGCTACATGATGCGTGCAAGTGATGCTCGAGGTGATTGTGAAAGGTGGTGATTGAATGAATATACGATTGAGTAGGGAAAGCTTAGCAATAATGGGAAATGTTCATAAAACTCAGATGACGTGTGCAGGGGGATAGACTTCCTGACTGAATCAGGACAGTGTAATAGGAGAACGAAAGAGTGTGAGAAAGAAGAGAAATGAAGAGGAATGAATTGATTGTGCACAGAATAATAGACTTGAGCACAGGAAGAAGATTGCAAGAGCAGTAAGGCGTGGCCTGTGCCTTTGCTGCACAGAGGAACCACCCCCCCCAGAAGCAACGTGTACTGTACCTGATGAGCAGCCTAAATCAGACAAAAGGAAGCAAAAGGGGGAGTACCATAAAGCAGGGGAATGCAACAGTGATGCAGACGAAATGCAATTGCGGGGAGAAGGCCATAATGCGGGAATGCAACGGGGATGTAGGAAATGTGGGGATGCAGCAGTGATGCTGGAGAATTGCAGGGAGGAGGCCCTAATGTGGGGAATACAGGAGTGATGCCTGAAAATTGCAGGGATGGCCATTATGCGAGGAATGCAGGGAAAAGACCATAATGCGGGGAATGCAGGAGTGATGTGGGAGACATGCAGGGAGAAGGCCATGATGGGGGAAATGAAACAGTGAGACGGGGAGCATGTGATGGACCAGGGAGAATGTTTGTGACACTACCACCACCAGCAGCAAGACTTACAAAGCTAGCTGAGCAGCCAAAGCTGAGGCTGAGTCAGGACGTATATGAAAGGAGCAGGTGCAGGAGGAGCAGAGACTTGCATTGAAACTGAGGAGACAGTATTCATTCTAAATGAATAAACTGAATATGCTGAGGAGATAGATTACACTTGTGAAGAACCTTTAAAAGTGATGATTAAATGGGGTGATTGCCTGAGGTTAGAACAGCTTTAGCTTTAGCTTTAGAATGTTTCAAATAAAACTAAGTGATTGAGGTGAAATGCTAACTAAGAAAGGAGATACCTGAAGTAGTGAATTTACGGATTCTAAGAGGCCATAAAATGCTAAATGGAATACGCTGCATAGAGCAAGTGCTGAAATCGACCCCCTCTAAGCAGCATAGATGCAGAACTTACAGTGTGAAAGGACATGCTAAACCTTCTAATGCAGCTAGCCCCTCGAGAAGAGGAACAGGCGTGGGATTTGGGCTGGCAGTGACTCTGGTAGATCTGAAAATTAAATGGGATAAGAGTCAGTGATTAAAAAATTTACCAGGCATGTGCTGTCGGTGAAGATGAAATTGTCCCTAACAACCACAAAGAATGTGATCACATTTAAAGGGGAATCCCATATTTATAATATTGACTTGTTGACACATAGCACAGAACTCTTTGCAATGCTATTGACGACTCTGAATGCAGGCAACTGCAATGGGGGTAATCTCATATGAGGCCCATTACTGCATCCACGGCCCAAAACCCCCCAAAAATAACCTACGATGGAGTCGCATTTTTAAAAAAAATATATATTATATTTGCACTATATTACATGTCTTCGTGGCTGAAACTAATTGTTTGTGCAAATTTGAGACTTAAGAGGCCAGATGATATCTAGCATATTAATAATATGCTTGGGGAGAATAATCAGAGGCCAATTGTATTTTTATTTTTTTTATTTATTATCTACTGAACCAACTCTACCTTTCACTCTTGCTGTTGACATTTTTCCTCAGGCTGAGGTGCTGGTGATAGAAAAGGGCAACTGAGACAGAGGGATGTGATCTAAACTAATAAACACGATTAAACAAAGACTAACTACTTGTGAACCCCCGCAATTATTGGGTCACTAAGAAAAACTAACAGGACAGTTTAACACTGACTGAAACTCTCCACCTGTTCTGAAATTAATTGGTTAGTCTCTTGTAAAAAAGACTGTAAAATATTTTTTTTCAAATATGAATGTGTTCAGGTTTCTATTTCAATAATAAAATCCCCTTTGGGTTAATTTTCTGTGAACTGTTTCATCTCTGTGTGATGTAAAATAATGAGCAGATCAGAGGAAACTGTCAGTTTATTATTTATGTTTTGTTTATTGACCTGACGATTTTAGAACAGATGTTTGTGAATCAGTTTAAACTTGAGTTTAGGAAAGATCCAGACAGTTCAGTTCTTCATGTTTTTATTGTTCAAATTTACACAAAACAGAAAAATGTCAGTGACTAACAAAGATACTAAAGAAGTACAAACATAATCAATGAGTTAGTGTTGGTTAATGAGTTAAAGTACTGATTAATGACAACAGTATTCAGCTAACTGATCTAAGATTGCAGGAAATAGTAGAAATGATCTCTGGTTACGTCATTGGTTTAGTATAGGTGATTTCAGGGACAGTCATCAGGGCTGGTGTGGCCAGGGCTGTATGGCATACTGGATGGTGTCGAGTGCAGCTCCGATGTCAAAGTTTTTGGCCAGAAGGTGTTGTGTCAACCACCCCCCCTCATCAGTGAAACCCACGGATAGCATGTGGGCCAGGGACTCCACAAGATGGGGGTCCGCCTCTGGGGAGGGAGTGGGGTTCACAGGTAAGAAGGGACACCATAAAGGCTCAAACAGCTCAAAACTCAGGTGCAAGATGTGGTCTTACCTTGAGGCAGGTGTGGATACAAAGCTGCCTCCCTCAAACCTGTTGGTGCCTGCTGGTCCCCCAGAACGCCCTTCCGTCCTCCTGAATGAGGCCCCTGGTCCTGGTCCCCAGGCTGGAGGGATTGCAGTTCTACGATAGAGGGGTCGACCTCTCTGGAGCTCAGGTGAGTACACTCCTCATCAGAGTCTCTGCTCACCTGAAGATCACACAGTCCCAGTCTGGTTACCTACTGGTTTATACTGGTTCATACTAAGTAACAGATGGTTATTCTAGTCTCACCTAGACCTAGGTCAGTATCAGACCAGTCTAATGTGAGTCTGATTTGACATCTGTGTTTACACAATAACATACTGGTATTCTACTGACACTTTTTTCTATATGATATTTTAACTCACTATACTTTGATGTTTCTATTGTTCGATTTAGATTTAAACTTGAAGATTTTTATGTTTTTTAACCTAAACTATGCCATTTACCATACAACTGGCCTTTGACCCCTCTCTGGCGCCACCATCACTGTTGCCTCTGTCCATCTCCACATTATCCTCCACCCCCCGACTTTGCCAGGGAGGGGTCACCTTGGTCCTTTGACCCTCATGCGCCACATCAATGTTCATGTCAATACCTGCACACACAGGTCAAGTAACCGAGGAGAATTATTTTTAATATTAATAATCAGTTATTTTCATCATTAAACATCTTGGCTGTAAAACACATGTACATTATATCTATGACTCTGTAATTTTCTTTTTTAACTACAAAAAAACAGTTGTTCCTTTGAAGATAAAAACAGGATTTAAATTAGTTAAAGCAGAAAGGTAGTGCTCATTAAATGGAGTTAAATCAGACTAATGAAGTTTAACTGTGCTGTTACTAAAGAGCATCATCACTTCCTGAGTGATGGCCACAGCCATCACAGGTGACATCAGGGTGTAGGGTAGGGGGCGGGGCCAGGTGAGGGGGCAGGGGCTGAGGACCCCCCAGGTGGAGGGGGGCCAAAAGCGAAAGGTCACTGTTGAAATAATATCACAAAAAAACTTCAAAAAGTTACATGTTCACGTGGCGTCAGAAATATTTATAAAAACAGAATCAAAATCTTTTTTGATGAAATATCTTCTCACAGGATCAGGTTTTTTTTTTGGTTATTTTTAGTGATAGTTTTTATTTTTAAACCTTTTTTTCTTCACAGTACATCCAATACTCAGCCATAATCTGACTTTCAAAATGAAGGTGAGAAATTTATATTTAAATACTCAGCAGAAAAATAATATTTTAGTGTCTAAAATATTTTATAACTTTTAGAACAAATATGTATATATATTGCCCTACATATATATGTAGCAGTTATGTTTAAAATGAATACAGTAGAAATGTTAAAGAAGTCAAAATGCTAATTATTGTATTACATTGCTACAATAACAACATGATATAATAGCTAATTATTACAGTTTTATCTCCACCCAACATGTCTTTGGATATATAAATATCACGATATTTAGTATATTTAGATAGTTTAACTCATGTTTGTACAGATGAGATTATTATCAGAATAAGGACAAAATAAATCTAATATTGTCTTGAAAGTTGTGAGGATCCTCAGATGTAAAACATTCACCAATCTTTAGAAAAATCTAACCTGAGCCTTAAAACCAGAGCTCTGTACTGTGAATATTTGCTGAATATTTACTACTACAAATATCATCTAGTTGCTGGAAAATCCATTTTATACTGCTACAGCTGAAACAGTCACACATACCATGAGAATAAATCTAAGCAACAGAATAGAATAGGCTTTATTGTCACTGTACAGTTAAGTACAACAAAATTGTTGGTGCTTAAATACAATAAGAAATACAAAAATGTACACAATATAATACAAGTGATACAAAAATACAAGAATTACAAAAATTTACACTAAATGTTTACTTTTAAATAAAAATTAAATTTACATACACACAGCAGCACACAATTGTGCAAGAGAGTCTAGGACACTTTAAGGTGCAAGGTGGATGGAGAGTGTCCTTGGCTCTGTGTGTGCGTGTGTGTGTGTGTGAGGTGGGGGGTGGGGGGTATGGACAGTGTTTGTTTACGGTCCGAATGGCCCAGGGGAAGAAGCTGTTGGTGAGTCTGGTGGTGTGGGATTTGATTGACCTGAAGCCCTGTCTGGAGGGCAGCAGGTCAAACAGGTGGTGGGCGGGGTGTGAAGGGTCTCCTGTGATGGCCCTGGTTTTCCTGAGGCAGCAGGATCTGGAAATGTCATCCAGGGAGGGCAGAGGGCAGCCGATGATTTTTTGGGCGGTGTTGATGACCCTCTGCACAGCCTTCCTGTCCTCAGCTGTGGAGCCTGTGTACCACACACTCAGGCAGTATGTTGGTACACTCTCCACAGTGTGGTAGAAGGCCGGCAGCAGCTTCTTGTCCAGATTGCTTTTCCTGAGCACACGCAGGAGGGGGCCGAGTCTGACAGATTGTGGGCGGTGTGTGAGGAAGTGTTTAATCCAGATGCAGGTGGGGAGGGGGATCTGTAGTTGGAGCAGTTTGGTGATTAAAATGTCCGGAATGATTGTGTTGAATGCTGAGCTGTAATCCACAAAGAGCATCCTCACGTAGCTCTTTCGGTTTTCCAGATGACTCAGCGCCCTGTGGAGTGTTAAAGTGACGGCGTCCAGTTCGCCTACAGAGAGAACTGATCAAAGGAGGGAGGAAGGCAGTCCCTGATGTGCTGGGAGACCAGCCGCTCCAAACACTTCATGACTACAGATGTGAAGGCAATGGGACTGTAGTCATTGAAACTGTCTATGGCAGGTTTTTTGGGAATGGGGATGATGGTGGAGGCTTGCAGACATGTTGGTAGAGTGGCATGGGTCAGGGACAGGTTGAACAGCTTGGTGAGGATCCCTGCCAGCTGGTCTGCACATGCTTTGACCACTGCCCCCGGGATGCCATCAGGTCCAGCAGCTTTCCTGGGGTTCACTGCTCTCAGGGTTTTCCTCACCTCCTGCTCCAGGAGGGAGGGTGGGGGGTGCTGGGGTTGGGAGGAGGCAGTGTTTGCTGGTGTGTGGTGGACTCATAGTGGGCAACGTTGTTGTTAAGCTCCTCTGCCAGTGTACTGCTGCTGCTGTTGCTGGAGGGTGTGGGGCTCTGGCCTCTGTAGTTGGTTAAGGCCTGGATGCCCCTCCACATCTGTCGTGGGTTGTTGTCCATCAGATAGCCCTCTGTCTTCTTCTCGTAGGCCTCCTTTGCCTGTCGTATGCCTCTCCTGAGGTTGGCTCTGGCAGTGCTGTACAGTGAGCTGTCTCTCGTCCTGAAGGCTGAGTTGCGCTCTCTGATCAGGGCCTGGACTTCACTTGTCATCCAGGGTTTCCTGTTTGGAAAAAGCCGGATGTGTTTGTTGACTGTCACGTTTTCTACACAGCACTTGATGTAGAAGAGGACAGTCTCTGTGTGTGTCTCAAGGTCCTGATGTTCAAAGATGTTCCATTCTGTGCATGCACAGCAGTCCTGTAGCTGGAGGAGAACATTTTCAGGCCAGGTTTTGATGGTTTGGGTGCTTGGTTTTGATTGCTTTCTGAGGGGGGTGTAGGCTGGGATGAGGAGCAGGGAGAGATGGTCGGATTGTCCTAGGTGGGGGAGGGGGGTCGCTCTATAAGCATGCTTAATGTTGGAATATACACGATCAAGTGTCCTTTCCCCCCTGGTTTGGGGAGTACAGTCCTTAAGAATGCTTGGTTAAAATCCCCCGCGATGATGTGGATGCCGTCAGGATGATTCCTCTGTTGTTTGTTTATGATGTCTTGAAGGTGGCTTAGTGCAGAGCTAACGTTAGCATCCGGCGGGATGTAGACAGCAGTAACAATGACCACTGAGAGCTCCCGAGGCAGGTAGAATGGTCTGCACTGAACAGACATGGCCTCAAGGTCTGGAGAGCAGTGGCTGTCTGTTATTCTGCTGTTTAGGCACCAGTCTTCAAGCACATAAACGCTCCCCTCCTTTTCCCAGAGGCTTTGTTGTGGTCATGGCGATGAATGGTTTGGCCTGCTAGCTCCACTGTAGCATCTGGAATTTGCGAGTGCAGCCAGGATTCCGTTACGATCAACAGACACTCACGGATGAGGCAGTTGTAGGCTATCTGTGATTGTAACTCGTCCATCTTGTTTACGAGGGATCTGGTATTTGAGAGGAACATGGATGGTAGCGGAGGTTTCTGGGGTTGTCTCCGTAGCTGAGCTCTGCATCGCTGTTTTTGCTTCCTCTCTCTGCACCGCCTCCGTCATCTGTAGGGCCTGACAACAATCCATGGAGCTCCCGGTGGTCTGGCTATCTCCCGTGGGATGTTGTGTGTCCATGTGAAAGCACTTGTAACTTCAGTGTTGAGTTGAAGTCCGACGTCAATCATGCTCTGTCTGCTGTAGGCTATGTGAGCGTGACATAGCCTGACATACCGTGAGAATAAACACAGGAAAAAACACAAAATAGTGCACAGAAGTAGGGAGCCTCGAGCCATCTCATTAAAAAATACAGAATTATAGTCAGATCTATGCTGCCCTGATGATAATATTACAACTTATTCATTTACACATTCACCCATTTTTTTCCAGATGTCCTTCCTGTGTTTGACAGCTGCTTTTAGCCTGAATATTTACTAGAAACCTGAATAATAGTGCCATCTGGTGGTCATTTCCATACAGAGAAGTTGGATCTTTACCAGTTGGGTCAACGGAGAAAATGGCATATTAGACACAATATACAATCATAGAAAAATTTGAAGGTAAACGGTATGGTGGGTTTTACACCCACACATATGTACAGCAATGTAAAAAGACCCAACATAGACACTGAAAAACCATAACCCTAACCATGTGGGCCCCTTGCCTAACCCTAACCCCCTAACCTTAACTCACCTACAGGGCTCCTTTGTTGCTGAGAGTCTCCACCTACAAGGTTACAACATGTTCAAACGCAAAAGACACCTGTGCTACACAAAGTTCCCACAGATGGCCAGCAGAAGTGGTGGTGGAGTTGCTGTTTATGTCAAAGACAACATTCAGGTTCGTGAGAAACAGTATGTTCACAATGTAACTGACCTTGAGTTTGTGGCTTTGAAGGTTGAAGCTCCCATGAGTGCACTGATTGCAGCTGTGTACAGACCTCCAGACTACTGTATGAGATCATTCCTGTCTAACCTGAGCAGCCTGTTGGACTCACTGGAGATCCTGGATTGTCATCCCATCATTGTCTGTGGTGACTTTAATGAGAATCTTTTATCCAGTGCAAGCAAACCGATACTGGAGCTGTTTCAGTCTAGAGGATATGCACAACTCATCACTGCTGCAACCACAGAGAAGAACACACTGCTGGACCTGATCTTCATCTCACAACCACAGAGATGTCTCCATTCTGGTGTGATGAAAACCTATTACAGCTATCACGACCCTGTGTACTGTGTACTGTCAGCTGAGTCTGAAAGGTAAAGAAAAATGCAAATGATTTGAATCTAAAATCCACATTTTCAGTGCAGCGATCTGAGAAAGTACTTTATGAGAACTGTGAGAATTGTGAGAAAAGTAGAGCAAAACTGAGTTTTCAGGTTCCTCCAGTGAGTAAGGTAAGGTAAATTCAGTGAGTGTCATATTGTATTTTTTAGGTAACGTTGTTGAACTAATGTAAAGGAGTCCTAGGTAACATTGGTTTGATAACATTGGTTTGGTAACATTGGTTTGGTAATCGGGACTGTTAAGAGTATTGGATAATGTTATAGGTCACATAATCTTTCAGGTAACTATATGTCCGTGAGTTATGCTTCCCTTGTGTTTTGGCCTGTGTATTTATCAGGGTGGGTTTTGGGTCTGGGTTGGTAAATACACAGGCCAAAACTTTCAGTAGCTGTATAGAACTGCTGTAAAGCTGAGCAGTTGTACCACCATACAAATGCTTAAAAACACAGCAGTTCTATACAGCTACTGAAACATGCACATGTATACAGCATTACAGTGTATATATACATGTACATGTTTCTGTGTACAATGCTGCACTGCTACAGCGCAGTACAGAATTGTACACAGCTGTCAACACTGGAAATACATCAGAAAGTGTGTGTTCTCAATGTAACACATACTTACACACATACAAAGATTAGAGTTTCCTAACAACGGATCCTTTGCACATAGAGCACACATGCCTAGGACTGATTGTAACTACACTAAGACAAAGACAAGTCTCAGTATAGTTACATTTTTCATTGATTTTATTGTATTATTTTATCATTATTATTTTTATTTATGTGTCTTAGTTAAAAGGGGGCCGACGCAGGAGCTGGATGGTTTGTGCCAAAACAATCAACTCTGTCAAAATAAAAACAATAAATGACTTTCACAACGTCCAGCTAATTAGGAAATATGTACATTTGGAGACAAAGGGAAATACTGTGATTTGTTTGCTTTACATCAAATTGGTTTTGGTGTAAACCATCCAGCTGAATGAATTGCCATTCACAATCTGTACTTTGTCTTTTATTTTGAAAATCTGAATGAATTACCATTAACAATCTGTATACCCTCTCTTTTATTTTGGAAGTCATTTTTTAAAAATCAGTGTTTTGACTAAGTTTAATTTTAGTTTCATGTTAAGTTTCCTTTCCTTTTATTTACTTTATTCTGTCCTTTCACTTTGATATTTTTTTTTTTGGTTCTTGCCAATTTTTTTTTAAATAAACTTGCGCTATCTGTACAGATACTTTATTTGTATGTATTTGACAGCACCATTACTATATATTTACATCCTGTTTCACAATATATTGTGATTTGTAAATGTTTGTACATTTTATTGATATGACTAGTTTATTGCTGTTTCCACTACAACTGCTCTTGGAAGCAAAAGTATATTTTTCTACTATTAAAAATGTTTGTCATGAAGTCAACTGTCTGCCTCATACATCCATGGTAAAGCACTGAGAACAGTGGTTACAAACGCAACTCCTGACTCACTTTACTGTCAATACAAGATACATGGGTTCCTCTTACTCACAGATCACTAACTGATGAGGTGAATTATCTTTAAGCAGTGTTTAAGACTTCATACCTCTTTCTCTCCATTTTAACTGTTTGAGTCAAACCCTCAGCAGCTGATTTTACCTTTCAACTGTTTCTACCTCTTTAACATTTTGACTTCCATCTTTTGATTCTGCATTTAGCAGTTTTTCTGCTTCCACCCCTGTTTGGGTTGTAACTACTCCTGCATACTTTCTGCTACAGAAACCATTCAACTATCAAAAGGTTTAAACTATTAATCCTTTTACATTTATACTTATTCAACTTTCTTCAACTCTTTATGCTTTTTAAAATTTTCCACTTTGTCTACAATTTTGCTATTCCAATGAATGTTTCAGCTATTGGTTTTAACTTTCAGCTTCTGCATCTGACCTTTCTCTCTGCTAATTTCAGCCATTTTAAACTTCAGCAATTACTTTTGACTTTCAAATTTCAACTTTTTCTTCTGCATTTCAACAGTTTCAGCCTTTCAACTTTTTCTTCTGCATTTCAACCATAATTTCAGCCATTTTAAGCATTGCTTCAGCGATTCATTCAGCTCTCAGCATTCACACACATTTTCCACAGGAAATGCATTTTCTAGTTTTATCTCTAATATTAGAAATTTTATCATCAAAAAAGTTCATAAAATCATCGCTGCTGAGGGTTATAGGGATGCGTGGATCTATAGAGCTGTGACTCTCTGTCAGCCTGGCTACAGTGCTGAAAAGAAACCTGGGGTTGTTCTTATTATCCTCTATTAATGATGAGTAATAGGCACCTCTTACATTACAGAGGGCCCTTTTATATCTTGACAGGCTAAGTGGGATTCTTCCAGTTTGGTGGAACGCCACACTCTTTCAAGCCTACGTGCTGTTTGTTTCAGTGAACGGGTTTGGGAGTTGAACCATGGAGCTTGCCTCTTTCTCTTTATTGTTTTCATTTTTAGGGGGGCGATGGAATCTAGAGTTCTATGTAGTGAGTCTGTAACACTGTCTACGAGATGATCAAGCTGGGAGGGAGTAGCTTCTGCTAAATTAAGATGAGGCACTGGACCTAAGTTATTGGGAATCATTTCCTTGAATTTAGCTACTGTATTATCAGAAATATTTCTAGTCAGGATGTTTTTTGCTAATAATACATAATCCAGCAATATGAATTCAAAAGTGATTAAAAAGTGGTCTGATAGAACGGGATTCTGTGGGAAGACTGTTACATGTTCAATATCAATACCATAAGCTAAAACAAGATCGAGAGTGTGACTGAAACAGTGAGTGGGTTTATTTACATACTGAGAGAAGCCAATACAGTCTAGTAGTGAGGAAAAAGCAGAGCTAAGGCTGTCATTGTTGACATCAACATGAATATTGAAGTCGCCTACAATAATAACTTTATCTGTTTTAAGTACCAAACTCGACAGGAACTCTGAAAATTCAGATAAGAAATCAGAGTATGGACCAGGAGGACGGTACACTACAACAAATAGAATTGGCTTTAATGTTTTCCACCTTGGGTGGGACAGACTGAGAACAAGGCTTTCAAATGAATTATAATTAAGTTTAGGTTTAGGGTTAATTAGTAAGCTGGAATTGAAAATGGCTGCGACTCCACCTCCATGGCCGGTGTCCCGGGGAATGTGAGTATTAATATGACTGGGGGGGGGGTGGATTCATTCAGGCTAACATACTCATCCTGACACAGCCAGGTTTCAGTCAGACAGAAGATATCCAGATTGCAATCTGATATCAAATCATTTACTAGTACACCTTTGGATGAGAGAGATCTGATATTGAGTAATCCACATTTAATTATTTTATTTTGCTGAACATTTGAGGTGGCTGTGTTGATTTTTATTAGATTATTGTGACTAACTCCTCTTTTGTTGACCTTTGGTTTAGTTAATTTACATGGTCGGGGGGCAGACACAGTCTCTATGGGGTAATGGGGGGGTGACTGCTCTAAAGGAGGCACAGAGAAGCGTGTAAGACTGCAGCTCTGTCTCCTGTCCTGAACTCTGGATTGTCAGGGCTTTGGCTTCCTAATAAACTCTGTCAGATTTCTAGATATGAGAGACGCTCCATCAAAAGTGGGATGAATGCCGTCTCTCCTAACCAGACCAGGTCTACCCCAGAAACTCTTCCAATGATCTACAAAGCCCACGTCGTTTTCTGGACACCACCTCGACAGCCAGCGGTTGAGTGAAGACATGCGGCTATACATGTCATCACTGGTCAGATTGGGCAGGGGACCAGAGAAAACTACGGTGTCCGACATGGTCTTTGCAAATGTACACACCGAATCAATATTAACTTTTGTGACCTCCGACTGGCGTAGTCAGGTGTCATTAGCGCCGACGTGAATAACACAATTATTATATCTACGCTTATCCTTAGTCAGCAGCTTTAAATAAGATTCAATGCTCTGGCCCCGGGAATACATTTAACTGTGGTCGCTGGAGTCGCTATTTTCACGTTCCGCAAAATGGAGTCGCCAATCACCAGAGTTGGCTCCTTAGCGGGTGTGTCGCTGAATCAACAATTAAACAATTAAAATCTTACCTGTCATTGTGGGCTCTTCCTCTTCATTTTTCAGTTTCCTTCTCTATGACTGCCTTTGATCTTCGTACGAAGCATAATTGGACTATTAAGCCCAATTAACGATACTCCTGCTGGAATGAGAATACCCGACCTACGTGGAACCCCTGTAAAGATTGCACTTATGATCATTTGGTGGATAAATATGGACATATTTATGTGTGGGGGTGTTTATATGTCTTGTTATGCATATACACATATGTGTATATTACAAATATCTATGTAATAATAATAATAATAATTAATAACCATTACTCCCTGCCCTCATATGTCCCCCCCCCCATTAATTACTTACTTACTAACACTTGGAGCCTGCTGCTCCACCATCATCGAACCAGCTCCTGATCACCCGTCTACCTACCCCTTTCTTCTCTATAGGCCAACATGGAACCTGTGAAATAAAAGTAGAAAGAATCAAATAAATAATGTTGCCAGTGCACCAGTGACACCTAGTGGTGTCTCCTTCCCATAACCTAACCCCAATCCTCCTCTTCCTCTCCTGCCTAACTCTAACAATCCCTTTCTTCCCTCACTCAACCCTGATCCTCCTCTCTCTTCCCTCACACCTAACCCCAAATCTCCCCCTCCCCCCCTCTCTCTCCCACCTGGGCCCCGCTTCCTTCCCCTCCCCAACCTAAACCCCCTTTTTTCCCCCTCCCCTACCCCCTTACCTCACCCCCACCTCCCCTACCCTTTCTAACCCTAACTCTCCCCTCCTCCCTTCCCTCTTACCCGACTCCCAATCTCCTTCCCCTTCCCTACCCAACCCTGAGTCCTACTCCCCCCTCTTTTCTAATCCTAACCCCCTTCTCTCTCCTGCACCGAACCCTGGCCCCTTATTCCCCCTGCTCGACCCTGCCTCGACCACTGAGGCCCCTGCAGGCCCGCCAACTCCGCCTGACCTCTCCTGGGACTCCCAGTCCAACATTCTAAACCTATCCACGCTGTTCAAACCAAATGAGGCCCAGATAAACCTGCTGGAGAGGGGCTTTACGTACATCCCAACCCCCACCTCCTTTGATAGAGAGGGACTGCATAGGGACCTTTACTTGTATCATAGAAGAATTAAGATGTTAGATTACTTTCAGGACATTGACTCTGACATCACGCTCTTCACCCTCACATCCAGCTGGGAACCGGCCTGGGAACACCTGGACGAATCAGTTAGGGCCCTCATTCATAAGGATGTTGAATGTTTCACTTCCTACGTACCTCCTCCACAGGCAGATGATCCTTCTCCCTCGGAGGACATGAAAACCCTGTATATAGACTCTTTTGTCGGCCCCCTCTCCAACAAATACCCAAGCTACCTGAAAGATACCTACCATTTCGATAGACATCGACAGCCTGTATACCAACATAAACACAGAGATGGGCCTCAGAACGGTCAAAACCATCTTCCAGAGGTACCCAGACTCGAAAAGGCCTGACACTGAGGTTCTAAAACTCCTGGAGGTATGCTTGAAATATAATGACTTTGAGTTCGATCAGAAGTAGTATCTGCAAGTGGAAATGGGACACCACTACACACCCTCCTACGCCAACCTGTACATGAGCGAGTGGGAGCGGGAAGCACTGGAGAAGTGTCCTCTTAAACCCTGCTTCTATCTCAGATTCCTGGATGACATCATTGGGGCCTGGCAATACGGGGAAGAAAGATTTCAAGAATTCATCCGCATATTAAACAATCACCATTCCTCCATTAAAGTTAAATATAACCTAGATCCCTCTGAGGTCAATTTTCTAGACACTATAGTCTTTTTGGAAAATTTAAAAAATTTAAACTATAACACCAAGAAACTCCTTACTCGGACCTTCTTCAAACCGACCAACACTCACGCCCTTCTCCATAAGGCCAGCTACCACCCCAAACACACATTTAGAGGCATAGTTAAACCTCAAATTATTCGCTTCTATAGAATCTCATCCTGTGAAGCAGACATGCAGAAATCAATTTCGGTTCTCTTTAAAAGTCTAAGGAAGAGGGGCTACTCTAGAAGGTTCCTACGAACCATAAAAAAGACCACTCTGGCCGCCCTCGCTCCTGCTCGCTCACAGGATGATTCCTTGGCTGGGGGTGCTGGGCAGGGACATCACTGGGAGAATCGCACCAGAGACCCGGATAAAATAGTCCCCCTAGTCACCACCTATTCTAAACTCACTTACCCCTACAAAATCAACTTAAGAACAACTTTGAGAAATTCACGATGCAACACGACCGACTTAAGCATTACCCACCAATCTCAGCATTAAGAAAAAATAAAAATCTCAAAGATACTTTGGTAAGAGCTAAGTTCCAAAGACAGGGACCAGGTCAAAAAAGAGGACAACATTGGGCCTTTCACCCCAGAAAATTCCAAACACCATTGGGGAAGACAGACTGACCACCCCACTGGTTCAACACTTCCAATCACCCAATCCAATATCTTTCCATCACTGGCCTTCAATCCAACTCAGCATGGACGAAGGGTCAACAGAGGAGACACGAGGCCCTCTGGATAGAAAAGTTAAAAACAAGAGTCCCTCACAGACTGAATGCAGCCTGAACCTTCTCCCTTTCAAAATCACCACCTGTAAAGACTGGAAAATAAAGAACTTTCAGAGACCTTCATGCACACTCCCTCAGATTCTGGTTTTTCTTGCCTCTAGGTATCATGATAATTTTTTATATCTGTTGATTGAGTTTTTTTGTTGCCAGGTTTTCAAACGCTGGTCATTTCTGCCTCCTAAAGTAAAAAAATAAATAAATAAAAAAAAAAAATATTAAACCTACTTCGGAGTATTTGGTATTTCTTTTTCCTCTCCTAAAAAACAAAAAAGGACATTTATTTCCAAAAAATTAAAACTTGTTATCCTACTTACCAGGCACATGAAATGATCGGTTACCTTACCTTTTCCATACTCGACGTAACCTCCTGGCAAGGATATTTTTCCAGAGCCCTTGACTTTTGGATGCAGGACAGCTCTAATATGTTACCTGAATGAGTCAACTAACCTATTTATTTATGAACTATGTTTCTATTAACCCTTGTATTATGTTAAGGGTCAATTTGACCCATTTTGGTTTTTGTCTTGACCAAAGTACTGGTTATCCTTTCTTTTTCTTCATGAAATTTTGTGACTTTTCCTCATCTAGGGTCATGAACTGGTGTGTAAAATCTGGACACTTTGATGTTTAGTGGAATGTCTGTGCAGAGTTTGTATACAAAGATGATGTTGCGGGTCATTTTGACCCAGACACTTTTATGTGGGTAAGTAGCTGTACAGATTCAAAATAAACACTGACTGACTGCCAGAGACCCAGGTGTGTGTTGAGGAGGGACTTTCTCTCCCTTGTTCTTGTCACTTTTCTCATGCCATCTCTTTGACCAACACACCAAAAATGAGCTCCATAAGGTTTACAGCTGAAGACGCAGAGGAAGAGATTTCAGAGATAGAGGATCTTTCAGAGGCCGAGGACAAAGTAATTGATGATCCAGATTGTAAATTTTCTGACGATGAGGAGGATTCAGAGGACGAGCCTGCCGTTGTCTCTTCATCGGTTGAAAGCCAAGGAATGCAGCAATCATCATCCACAGAGGGGACATGGGCATCTAAAGATGGTAATATAAAATGGTCAACTTCACCACACCAAAGCCGAAGTAGACTGTCATCTTCCAATGTCATCAAAATGACTCCTGGTCCTACAAGATTTGCTGTCACATGAGTTGATGATATCAAATCAGCATTTCAGCTCTTCATATCTCCACCAATAGAGAAGATTATACTGGAAATGACAAACTTGGAGGGGAGGTGTGTATTTCAGGAGAAATGGAAGCCACTGGATCAGACTTGCTTACATCGGAATATTAGCTGGAATGTACAGGTCAAAGGGAGAAGCAACTGCAAGTCTATGGGATGAAGAGTATGAAGAATTACATCTGCAGAAAGCACATAGTTACATTCTGTCCATCATGTGGAGAGCATTGAAAATGTTGAACATTGAAAATGTGAGAAAAAGGGGCAAGTTAAATGAAAAAAAATGCAGCGGGAAAAACTTGAACAAAATAGTTCTTAAATATAGTGTTGAAATTAAAAATGTATTGTTATGTCTCTTTTCTAAATGTTTATATAATCTAAAACAAAGTTGTTATTGGTTTAAGCTGTTTTTTGACTGTTTTGAGTGGATTTACACAGTACGGGTCAAAATGACCCGCAACATAATCAATGTAATTTTTTTTCAACATAATACAAGGGTTAATTTTGTCTCTCTAGGTTCAAATAAATCTTTTTTTCCTCTTTTCTTTTTGTCTTTTCTTTCTTTCTTTGAAATATACACAGGGGATGGATTTGAGACAGCAGAATGCTTCATCATCCCCACAACAGTTTCATTCATTCTCTAACTTAGTTTTCATTTAGATTTTGTTTAAACTGCATATTGATTTAAACTGATTATGTTTAATTTAAGGTGTGTTGATCCCATTGTGTTCTTCTTATTTATCTAATATTAAACAAATCTTCAGACTGACTTCTGACCCAATAGGTCCCTGGGTCCTTAAATGAACCTTGAGGCCAGGATGTTTCTTCCCCTTTTCCCTTTTCCCCTATTCTTTGTTGATTTTTCTCACTCAGGCCCCTGTTGCCAGTGCACAAAACCACGACAGTGGCCACTAAAACCCATTATTTCTAACCTAAACCCTAAACCCTAACCCCTAACCACATGTGAACCATCACAGAGAACACCTGCAGAACACAGGAGTATTTATATCTCATACGATTCTTAAGATATTGACGATTATTGACAAAACCAAAAAAAACTTGCTGTCTGCAGTCTGCCTCAGAGATGTTGTCTCTTCAGTAGTCTTCAGTAGACCCGGTCCCATGTCTCTACGACCTACCTACACCCCAGCTACATCAAGCATCAAGCTGGTGTTATGGAAATTTCCCGGTCTGCCTGTAGAGAGTCAAAGAACAAGACTGGCAAGGTGGCATGCATCAAAATGTTTAATCTCTATAGAGAGGAAGCAACACACAGAACCACATGGCAGTAAGTGTAGAGTAAAAATTTGTCAACAGTATGCAAAGAGTGATGTGCCTTTAACAGAAAGAGTACAGCATTAAGCTGATTTTAAAGGAGTATTATGTGGTAATGGTGTTATCAGTATTTACTGTTCGAAGAAAACATGTGATATATGTGTGTTAAAACCCACTATGTGTGAGTAGATGTTAGTGTTCACTGCATGCTTACTTTGTGTGAAAAAGACATGTACTTTGTGTGAGAAAGATAATTTAGATAATTTAAAAAAACAAACAAACAAGGAAGAGTTAAGAAATGATGGTGTAAAAACAAAAGGTAACTTAGTTTAAAAAATACCATCAGGACAGGCCAGAACTTAATGGTGTAAAGCAGAGAGAGAAAAGGCCAAAAGAGGACAGGGTCTGTCCTGGAGTGACCCTGCAAGCTGAAGTGCAGCCAGAAGAAAGCACAGGGGCTTTCCAGAAGACAGTGGCCTTGAAGAGAAGATAAGAGTCTATTTTTAGAAGAGCCCAGGTGCTTCTCAAAAGACAGTGGCCTTGGAGAAGAAGAGTGTAATTTTTTTTGTGAGGAGCCCCAAGATAGACATCTAAATGAACCAATGTTTTAATGGTGTAAATTGGACAGACCAGTAAAATGACCTGAGAGGCGTGGAAAGCCACAGCCAAAACTGTATAAAAAAGGGACAAAGCCAGTACTATTTTGGGGCTCTTCTGGTGTGTCATGTATGCACTATGAACGGTTCCCGGGTTTCTTTGTCGACAAATAAACTCTGCTGCCTTGGACACTGCCGTCTTCTGATAATTTTTGGACACCTGAATCAGGCTGAAGAATTCTGATCGCAGCTCAGTGGTTTGGGACTTTAAACCCAAATCCACATCATAAGCAGTTCAGAGGTGTGCCCCCTGACCAAACGTTTCACCTCTTTCTTTTTTTTTAAAGTTATTTTTTTTGGGCTTTTTTGCCTTTAATGGATAGGACAGTGAAGATGAGACAGGAAACAGGGAGAGAGAGTGGGGGACTGACACGCAGTAAAGATCCGGCCAGACTGGGAGTCGATCCGGGGACCAGCTGCTCAGGGAATTTAAGCCCATGTGGTACACACTCCAACCATTCGGCTATGGGGGTTGTTGAACTATCACAGAACATTTCTCTACAACTGAGTAAACACTTGGGGTACAATAAAAAGCAGTGACCCATCTCAGGAATTTACAATTGGGTATAATCTCCTGTGCTGATGAAGATATCATTTGCCATCTTCCTCTTCAGGAAGGTATTTACGGTGGGAATATAACAGTAGGTTCATCAGGTCATCCTTGATGAGTAAAACAGTACAACTAAAGCTACAGACTAATCTCATCAAGTATAAAATAATTGTTATTACAAAGCATGCAAAATTCCACCACACTGGAGTTGGGGATTTGACATTAAGTGTGAAAAGGTGAAGGACCTTGGGAGACTGAATTTAATGGCTCTGCTTTGTCTGTGAATCAAAAGGTCTTGTCCTCCATTTTGAGTGAGCTATGGCCCTACACCTGTGTGATCTTAACCCTGAGTAATATTCAAATTCAGGATGATATTGTTTAAATTATTCACCATGATGTTAGTGAACTGGAATCATGTAAATCAAAGATATTGTGGGTGGGGCCATACTAGGTGGAATGGAACCTGTCTACATAAAGTGAGGAGGAACTGTTTGCAATATTATCATATTAATATTTTTATCAAGACACAATGAAAAATTCAAAAGAAATGTGACTTTGTCACAGTAAGGTTGAAAGCTGACGTGAGAGCTGCTCACCATATATTTAAAACATTTAAAACACAACAGAAAATTCTGACACAAAGTCTTTATTTCTTATTTGTTACTTAGTCAGTACATGGACAGAGACAGCTTGCCGTGTATATGTATTTATATATAATATATTCAAACTTAACAGTACACATCTGAATGAAACAAAGCAGTTAAGAGTCCTTCTACGTTTGTGAATAGAAACAAGCCAATAGGGAAGACTCCCACAATATGGAAGAATCCAAATGGGAGAAGAAGAACTTATTGCTCTATACAACTCAGTCATAATCTTAGTAAGAAGGAGGAACAGTAGCAGTACACATGAACCAATATCATTATACCAAGATGAGGTTACACCCTAGTTTTGTTTAGAAAAAAGGAAAACTCTAAGGGAAGAGGAACAGAATTATGTTGATCTTCACAACACAGTAGTGTAAGTTCAGGTAACCTGTTCTCTAAACCTAAAAGTGTCTCTAAATGCAAGGAGGACTAAGGTCTAGCAATTGCCAACACACAGGAGTTGTGGAGTTTAAACAATTGCAACTGAATGTAATCATTAGACCTTTAGTTGGAGGAGAGAGGAGGTGGGTTTCATGTCAGAGATACATGACCATAGTGGGGTGTGTGTGTGTGTGTGTGTGTGTGTGTGTGTTTGGGGGGTTGAGAGGATGAGGTTGACAATACTGTACAGCACTTCAAAAGGGGACAAATACATTCAGGAGCCCCCCCAGGCAGATTGTGTATATGTAGTGTCGGAGGAAACCAAAGAGTAGATGGTGAAAAATAGCTAAGAGAAGAGAAAGATTATATATACAAACTCCACCACATGCAAATGTCAGTGTTCATGAAATGAGCTGTGACTGAGGTGTTTTATCAGACCAGTATCCTCTCATAATTTTTCCTTTCCACCTGTCAGGATATTTTTTGGTTTTACACTTCAACATTAAATAATTCAACAATAATCTCTCTAGCTTCTGCAAAATCACATTCTTTTCCTTCATCATTCATTTGTTCACTTTTCATATGAGAGTCTCTCTCTGTGTTTGCATGAAAAGAAGTGTATTCTCTGCCAGTGTGTTGCTCTTTAGGCCCCCCTGGTGCACAGAAACACCACCAATATATTTTAGAAAGTGACTTTAGCTGATAGCCCTTTTAAGGTGGTGACTAGGCTTGCCTGTGAGAGCCGGGGCACCTTGTGTCTGTGTGTTTTTTTTTTGTTTTTTTTTTGAAGTGGAGGTGGGGGGTTGGGGGCCCTACATTCTGAGCTTGGTGCCCAAATGGCTCCAAAAAAGCCCCGCCCCTTACAGGCCACCTTATGGAAGCACACACCTCAGTGATTGGAAGCTGCACCCCTTCTGACAGGGGATCAAAGGGTTTTGTGTAAAACTTGAAACATTAGAGGGTGACTATGGTACATTAATATGGTACACTACCTGGGGACCCAATCAGCACTGACAAGGTGGTCCAGTGTTACAGCAGACAACAGCACAAAGCTTCACTCATCTAAAGCAATACCTATATACATGTACTGTACTGGTGAGACATTACAAGGCACATCAAAACAAACACCAAATGCATAGCAATGAACTCTTATGTGTGTGTGAGTTTTATTTATTCATGGCTTTTTCTTGAACTAGTGCAGCTTTCATTTGAGCACATGTGTGAAAATGTGTGTGTGCATGGTAATACATGTGTGGATACTTGTGTATATGGGGATAGCTTTGGTATATCCACAGAAAGCAGCCTACTGCTGTGAGTTCTTTGGTGGTGACCCGAATAGAGGGCTTGTTTGGGCTTGCCTCTGTCCCCCTGGTCTGGTTTGGTATGAGTAGAGACTGCAAAGAGCAGAGTATGGCAAGAGCCACATCCACACCCCAGAGTTAAGCTTTGTTCGCACAGACATTTGCTTTGCATGTATATATGCACTCCTTCTCATTCATTTGAATTGGGGAAGTGAAGCTTTCCTGCAACAAATACAATGTGATGTCATCTGCCATGGCGCTGTATTGTCCATTGGACGCATGCACGCACGCACATTGCTCCAACTGGACATCCCAGACTGACATTAAACAGCATACCCCTCCACCAATGCCCCTTGGTTTGTTTCACACAGGGTCAATGTCTGTCTGAATATGTCTTTTATAGATTGATGATGGCAGTTTCATCCATGGCTCTATTTAACTTTCCACATGTAAGGTGATAATGAAGAATGCCTTAATACTTGATGAAACTCAGATACTAGGATGCCCTATGATTACTTTCTCGTTCACAGGCATATCCATGTTAATGAATACTTACTCTAGCCTATATTCATCTACTGGATTGTCTTAGAAATGTTAGATGAAACATAAATTGCTGTGCTTAGCAACATTGCATTAATGTGGCTCAAAAGTAATAGTAATTTTAATTTCAGTAACCAGATTCAGTATGTGACACCAGCAAACTGGTCATGTTTATGGAATAGAGCTTTCCCTGGATAGACCACTAAATGCTTTAGGAAACAGTTTTCTTTTGATTAATCTTCTCCTAGACAGAGCTATAACATAGTATAACATAACAAGTGCTTACAATGCAAGAGTCTGTAGTGTCCCGATTACTTTGAATAGGACAATCTTCTATATTGTTCTCTCAATTTACAAATTTAATTCATACAGATACAGTAATATTAGTATTGGTAATAAAATAGTAATGCAACTCTATTCCTAATTTGACATACAACATTTTACATTAAACTATTCAGGTCATAATAGTGCATTTCCAGCAATACCTTACTTTGTAAGATACTGACAATTTCATGCTGACTTGATTTAACAGAAATTGGTTAGTGATTAATGTCTAGAAATACAAGTTCAATTCAACTTATGATTTGTCAGTTTTCTTCATGCTGAACAAGTGCTTCATAATATCTTTGCTGCTACATTAGTTACATAAGACTGCATATTTATATAAATCACTTTATGCTCATTTGTTACTAAACAATAGATGGCCTCCAATTGCTTACAAACCACAGACAAAGTCATCTTTCTCAAAATCAAGGTTAAAACCAAAGTTAAAATCATTTTTTTAGGCTACTTTGGCTATATCATGTACAGATTATCAGGGTAAAAGCAATAAAAACAAATGAAGCTGCACATTTGTATCAGTTAAGCTATACCTGGTGGTGTAGTGGCTAGGTTTCAATGCATATTTTACTGGTGGCCCCAGTTCAATTTCCTGTCAGGAGATGATAAGTTCAGTAATGAGAGAGCATCAGAGACTACACATACAGTATAACAAACTTTATGATAATTATTTAGGTCCATCCATAAAAAAAAAAACTCTATTTCAATAGTATAACTGCTCCTACCAACATTCCCACAGTGCTGCTTTTTGGAAATGCCTTAACACTTGTATGTATGCTGATGACACCACTCTTTTGTATTCTAGTTTGATATAAAATCTTACTAAGTGCAGATCTAAGTCAACAAGATGTATTCTAGCTATGCTCTTGGACTTAAAAAGCAAATACATTTTCTCTAAGCACTACAGGGACACAATAGGCTGTGTTCTGCTGTCTGCCAGATTTTGGACACACCCCAAATGCTCACCTGTGACCAGTCTCTCACCTGGAGAGAAAAAAAGCACTCCTATACAAACAACACGGAGAGAGATACTCACACTTCTGTATTACAAAAAAAAAACAAACAAAAAAAAAAACAGGAATTGCTAGCAAAAAATACCCTCTCATAACATATTATTAACAAGTCTTCATCACATATTGCTGTGTGAATTGTAGACATAATTACTTTCTTTGTTTTTCTTTTGCGTGTGTGGAGGGGTGGGGGGTTGGGTGCAAACAGAGCAAACACAAGAATGACACTTATAGAACAAAAACAGTTACCTACATCTTCATCATTGACGGGAGTTGAAGTGGATATTTAAAAGAGGTGGCTGGGGTTTTTTAGTAGCAATACATATGATATTTTACAGTAGTGGTGGGGGGGGCGAAGATGGCAGATAGAGTGTTTTTCGCCTCGTTTATGAACTTTCCTTCCTGTTGCTGACACGTTTTGCACTCTTATCATGACTACTTCTCTGACACCTTCAAACCCTCAAATGTTAATAAACATTTTCCTCATACCATTTCCTCATTTCTTCTTTGCTTGTCATCCTTTCCTGTCTCTCTCTTTCTCTCTCTATCCCCCTACCTTCTCCCTCCTTCCTTCTATGGCTCCTCAGCAGGAGACCTCCATGGTGTGGGTGACTGTACCAACTCCCTCAGTGCTGTCAGAGTGGGTGCAGGCCCGAGAACGGGACCCATCCATGGAGCTGGCACTTGTCAGGGAGGCTGTCCTGGATCGAGCCAGGCGGGTCATACTGGCAGAGGGCACTTGGAGGAAGGAGAAGAAAAAAGTAGAAAATAGGGGGGAATGAAAAAAAGAAGAATTTAGAATTACATTTTGTAAAATAATAGTGAGATTAGTTGATGTTGGGGAGATGTGGGGAGTACATGCTATAGAACTAAAGATATAAATATCCCTTTCTGTTGCTGGTGAGGAGCTGACTGGCTCAAATGACAGCCATGACTTGTTGGGGTTTTTCATTAAAGCTGTTAATGTGTCTACACAATGACACATTGTCAGCACCATGCTGGAGAATTTCAGGGCTCAGTTTGTGTTATATAAAACTCAATTCTCCATTGGTAGCATAGGGTCATTATTTTTGGAATTGCATTAAATTATACATTAACTAAATAATTACTTGTATTAGAGATGAGCAAATTGGCCTTGAGTTGAAGTTATTTTGTTAGTTGCTGTTTCCAAGAATGAATCCTGAAGCTCCGTGTATTAATCCTGGTTCTGAATATGTTATGGTTGCGTTTTACCAAAATCATAGTAATTAGTCTTTTTTTTTTAAAATTAATTAAAAACCTGTAGGATTCATGCACTAAAAGTAATGTAATATGAATGTAACTGTCCAACAATTATTTTTATTGGTAGATAAATTCAACACAAGTAGCTATAGTTGAGTGTTTCCCTATATTTAAAATTGTGTGGTAAGTTACCCTAACTTAGAGCAGCATTGATTTATTTTTTGGCCACACAAGGACAGTGTAGCAAGTTGTAAACAAAATACTTATTTACATTTGTTTTTAAAGCTGTTATAGCACACAGTTGCCCATTTACACTTGTAGAGGGCACATACCCCTTTTCCACCAAGGCAGTTCAAGGGCCAGTTCAGAGCCAGTGCATAATTTTGAAGTAGTTCTTTGAGTTTCGACAGGCAAAGAACCAGCTTTCAACCAGGAAAAGTAGTTCAACCTCAACACCTCACTGGTCTAGAACCAAGAACAGCTGACTGGCTGGAGATGGGCTTATTGTGACCAACGGGACCAATTAGAGATCAAAGCAGCAATGTTCAGAAAATTCAGGATAAAGAGGTGGCCTTCACAGTGTGACTGGGTAGGTAGCTGGCTAAAGGCTAGGGCAGATGCTGATTAGCTAGCTAAAGGCTACGGCTTTAGGGCTAATGTTCAGTGTTAATATAAATCTAACCATGTTAGACAATTATACTTTCTTCCTGAACGTAAACACCGTCCATAGCAAACACAGCAAGCATTGGACCGGTCATGTCTGGATGTCAGTGTGGACTTGCAAAGCTAGGAGCAACACTTGTAAAGAGGCAATGTCTGCCACTGTATTGTTGTGCTTGGCCCTAGCATAGCAGATTAGATGCAACATATACAGACATATACAGTGACATAATGATGTGGCTCTATGGTGACCCTTTGAAAAACGAAACCAGCTCTTAGAAGGTTTGCAAGTTAAACCAATTTTAAACCGGCGCTAGCACCAGCCCAGGACTAGCACTAGGTTCACATTGGTGGGAGGGGGGCAACAGAGCAACATTAGTGTTCATTTGAGATCTGTTTTGGTCTCAGTTACCAAATGGCTAGGTAATAACTTTGTCTGTCTGCCATTTGGTTTTGGGTTTTCTCTGAAAACAGGGCCTGCTATTAGTGTTTTATGTGTACTAGGGTTTTTGGGCTTGAAAGCCAAAACAATTAACTAAAAGACACTAAAACACTCAATAGAGGTGAGGAGAATAGAAGAAGCTGTCTTTGGGATTGCCCCCTGTCATATTATAAATAGCTATTTGATCCATCATTAATATGAAAATATCTATCTATCTGACTTAATTAATGAATTGATTTGTCAGATAGGATTTAGTAATAATAATACTCAAGGGAAACTGAAACTGAAAACCTGGAAACTTTGAGCACAAAAACACTTTTTAAATAGAAGTAGTAAGGTCATTAAGGTCTTAAAATAATTACTATTTAAAGCTTTAATACTAAAACACTGGCTTTAGCTTTAAAAGCCACATATCAGTCCATCTAATTGCTGGGTGAAAATGTCATGGTCGGGTTTCATTAAGGTGGCATACTTGCATATATACAATGTGCAACAAAATGCCCAAGCTCAGAGCTCTAGATATAAATATGAATTATAAAGATATAGAAGATATAAAATCAAAGGTACACCTCTAAATGTTTCATATCATACTTTGTGCTTATGTTATTTAGGCTCAGCAGTTTGGCACAGAATCTGCATAACCCTTTGGACAACTTAAGTTTTCAACCTTGTGTTTATATAAATTTTACTTTTAATTAGTTCAGGTTCTCATTTGATTCAGTGTTCTGGTGGCAATTCCCCTTAAAGCCTTAAGCAATTACTTTTCTAATGTTGATGGTAATTTGTTATAAACTTAGTCCAAAGGGCTTTGCTCAAAGCTAGCTGAAAGCCATAGAAATAGTAGTATTGGAGATGTAATGGTAAAGGAATGGGGGGAGGGGAAGTAGGGGCAGTATATTTTTCCAGGGGTGGAAAAATTATTTTTGATAAAACAAAAATGGGCAAAAGTAAATATTTCAGAACAGCCCCAAAAAGTGTATTGATAACAAAATAAAATCAACATAAATTTCAAAATGTTAATGTCATTGAACAGGGAAGCATTAAGAGGTCAGAGGTGAACAGGGAGGAGGAAATACCTGGCCCTCCACTCAACCTCCGATCCTTCACATAAGCGACTGAGAGAGTAGGGCAAGGGAGACAGAGGGCAAGATTAACACAACTCATATCCCTCTGCATGAAATACATGATATCACAATACACTCACATATAACTGCAACAATAATTACTAGCTTTTTTCAAGGAAATTATTAAAGATAAAACTGGTTGAAGACACAAACATACATATGAATCCACTCTCACTCACTAACCTAGACTTTTTATGGATACTTACTGTAGCCCATTCCCTGCAGGAAATACTTGAAGGCTTCAGTCAGCTTGCCAGGCTGCAAAACAAGTTTTAATTTCAATGACTTTGGAGCTGATGATGTTAAATATGGATGATGAATTCATGGTCTGTCTGGATTTCTTTATTTCATTTGATTGTATGCTAGCCTGTTGAGTATGTAACATTATTTGTTGGTGTTTTACCTGTGTGAGCTGGGGAAGTCCACCAGAGTCAGCCATCTACCATGAGAGGAGAGAGCAACATTCAACCAAAGTGCTGAACATTTTGGCGATTTCTGAGAGGCTCAATCAGCAAAATAGAAATAACTAATTTGTTCGAATATATTCATTTGTCTATGGAGACTTGTATGTGAGCAACAGTTACTTCATGTAGAAACATGGGACAGTAGTACCAAATTGCTTAAAACTTTGCATTCATCATGTAGCACATTTGGTTTAAAGTCTACATAGTACAAGTTTTTTGCATGTTACCCCCTTTGTATGATATCTGCTTTCAAGTAAAAGTAAAATGCTCCAATATAGGACTCACTTTTAAGATGAGCTACAAGATGTGCATTATTATTACTACTGATTGATTATTGTCAGCTGACTGGTGCTGTTGTATGTGCTATGTGCAACTAAACTAAATTAGAATATATTTGTCTTATTGCATATGTTCTGTTACACTGTTTCTGTGATTTTCTGTTAATTTCAATGAAGACTAATTAGTGCATAACTATTTACTATGTTGAGAATACAATCTTTTTGCAATGCTGCTCCGAACAACAGAGTAAAATGGTCATATTGCTTAATATGCCTTAATTTCACATCAGATTTTTGGTTAATTAATGTTATTTGGGTCTGTTGTCACTCCAAATTTGGTGATTATGATGTTTTCAGAAAAACTGAGAAAAACGTGCTTCATGAGTTAAAGAAAATGTAATACTTCTTAAGCAAAAGAAATTAGTAAAAAAACAAAACAAAAAAAAACATCTGATTATATGAAAAATGCATTGTCATGAAGCAAAACACCTGTTTTTATTAATTCATAAAATACAGAACAAAAATGCACAACAAAGGTGTATCAGCTGACAGCAAATGTGCAATACCTCTAGGTGAAATTAGAACAAGCAGTTACCTTTAGGAAGGTGGTGTTGGTCGGATCCAGTTTTGAGTTGCACTCAACCTTGAAAACAAAAACAGAAAATTGAACTGAATAAGCCAAAAAAAAATCACTATCAAAAACGTGATTACTTGAAGGAGTTAAATATTATCAGGACTTTGTGAGGAACTGTGGATGTACCGTATACAGTTTATATAGGGAGTTATATTAGTCTGTGTGTATGTGAGTGACCCATATACTGCAGTGATGCTGCAGAGATGAGTCACTCCAGCAGGCTGAGAGCACAGCCGTAGTGTGAACACACACACAATAGACAGATGTGAACATGCACACATGGAATATGTTTTTGCTCTCTGTTGCTTCCTGTTGCATCCAGTCTTTAATTCTTCATACAGATCAGGGCCAATTCAAACTAGGTAACACTAGAGACAGAGCATGGCCATCTGGCCCCTGGGGAACAGACACACACATGCACACACAAACACACACAAAGAGGGAAAACAGACACATGCAGAGGCCCTAGGTGGTAAGGCAGGCTTGTAGACAGAGTGAACTAGGTCTCTGCTGGCTGACTTGTTTCTGTTTCCTAAATGAGGATTTACATGCTAAGTACAAAACTCTGAACAGAGCAAAAACAGAGGAAGGAAGAAAGAGGGGAGGGTTCGCTGTTTAGAGCTTTAGATAGACTAATATTTCTCAGAGGCAGGACTACAATTAAAGGGAGATGTCATCTCCATGGGTGTATTAAATGAGCAAGTTATGGAAGATAGAAGACAGTTGGTGAAACAGAGGTAATGCATGATGAGACAAAGAGACATTTTCAGTGAGGGGAAGAAAGATAATGGGCTCACCACTCCTTCCTCAGCAGGAGCATTATCTCCTACAACCAGCATCACAGGACACCTACAAAACAACATTCATGTTAAATATTTATATCAGTAGATGTAGAATAATATATTTATATAACATAATAGAATATTATATAATTTTGGATGTATTTTCAAGTTTAGGGCTGCAACTGCAACTGCAACTTTTTCCCCCACTATTTTCAATACTGATTATTTTCATGTCTTTGTACCAGCAACAGCTGTGGCCAGATCCAGGTTGTCTGTCTGTCCCATTCTTGTAACCATGATATCCCAGCAATACCTCAAGGGAATTTCTTCAGATTTGGCACAAACGTTCGCTTGGACTCAAGGATGAACTGAGTAGATTTTGAGAGGTCAGAGGTCAGAGGTCAAAGGTCAACGTCACTGTGACCTTACACCCATCCCATTCTTAGTATACACAGTATATTACGGACACCTTGAGGGAATTTCATTACATCTGGCACAAATGTCCACTTGGACTCAAAGACGAACTGATTTGAATTTGGTGGTCAACAGTCCTCTTTACCCCTCGGGGTAAAAATAGTCTCTAAGTGAAGACAGCATGTTTCTTACTAGAAGTCAGTCACTGGAATCACATGTCAGCGTAGTGATAACTTCCATTTCCTAAACTACACTTAATACCTTTTCTTATGCCGTGGCCGGAGGCATTATGTTTATGGGCTGTCCATATGTACATACATTTGTGCATAGATCTGTCCATCCCATTTCTTGGAATTTGGCACAAACATTCAAGTGAATTCAAGGATTCACTGAGAAGACTTTTACAGTCGAAGGTCAAGGTCACTGTGACCTCACAAAACATGTTTTTGGCCTCGTGAGGACAATATCTCAGGAACACTTCAAGGAATCCCTTCAAATTTGGTACAAATGTTCACTTGGACTCATTCACATTCACTTGGACAAATTGCTTGTTCTGTCTGAACAACTGTCCAAACCCCAAAGCTATTCAATTTATAGTGATTTAACTGGAACCAGTAAGTATCTGGTATTTTCTCTTCATAAATGATTTTAAAGTGAGCAATCAAATAGCATATCAGAATTACCAGTTCATTCATGGAAAAATAACTTAATTAAAATATTATTATTCAAGGTTAACATCGTAGCAAAGTAATTTTCTTTATGTGACATTCTCAGTGTTACAATCTGGGAGACTCCTGGGTCTCTATGTAAAGTAACAGTCTTACAGGTTTATCTCCTCACCAGCACTTCATTCATGAGTCTCATGCAACTGTTGCTATGGAGAAGAAGACAGTCACAGATTGGAGTGGTAAGGAATCCAATTATAGCTGTTAAAAACCATCCCATTGTCAGTATACACAGTGTATTAGGGACACCTAGAGGGAATTTTTTTTTTAATGAAAGGTCCAGATATTTTGTAATGCAGTTTTTTTAATCATTTACACTGTTGATTGAATGGAAAGAATTTCATGCCTATCCAAGCCATAGAAGTGTTTGGAGACAAATGAATGGGCATTTCATGTTCATGATCTGAAATTTTTCCTCCCATTCTATTTTGTTTTCCTCAGTTAGATAGATTACTTAAGACCTTTTCCTGGTTGAATCAGTTGGTTTATGCACATTGTTGTACTATGAAAACTGTACTGGTAGACTTACTTGAGGGTCTTGGCGTTGAGTACCGTCCCACTGCGGTTCATCTCCAGGTCTCTACGACTGAAGGCGTAAACATCATGAATGACAAGATTAGGTGCTTGTGTGTTCATGTTTGTGTGTGTGCATGTGTATTTGCATTTCCCTACCTGTTGTACATGTTCCAGAAGAGCTGCAGGTTGAACTGGTTGATGGTGTTGTTGATTTGTTGTCGGTAGCTCTGCACTAGCTCTGTGTTGTTTATCAGCTCCTCCTGCACACACACACACACACACACATTGGGTTAGAACCTTACAAGAATTAATTACAAGTTTTACGGTGAAGAAAGATCTGCTACATTTAGATGACAAGGTAAAAATAACATAAAAATATTGTTTTCCATGCTTAAGATGTTGTAGATTTACCAAATATTTGTCAGTAACAGATATTTTTGTAAATATAGTTTCTGAGAATTTGTTTTGTTCTGTCTCTGTCTCTACTGTTACCTTGTTTTCCTATTTTCAGGAAGTACCCTGAAAATAAGGAAAACTTGACACTTGACAGGTTGTCCAATTTTATGTCTGCACCATGAACATACCTGGCTGAAAAGATGTGGCAGGACAATATCTGGCAGAGTACTGGTTAGACCTGACAACTGGGGGAAAAGACAGGGAGATTATGACTGAAAGAAAACAAAAGGCAGGTCTGGATTTGTAAGATTATATATACCCACTCAAAACACTAGATACCTTGGTGGCAGCCCAATCAATCCATCCTTTGCCGTTGGGGTCAATGTTGAGCAGAACCAAACCCTCCACCAGGTCAGGGAAGATCAGCTGAGAGCAGAGGAAACAGAAACTGATTTAAGACTACTCTTGGATTCAGAACACATTAAACCTGAATATTTTTTATCCAGCATTAGGCTAATTCTGAATAAGCAATCTGGGTAAATTACAGTACAGAGTAGTAGAATCAGGATTTGACTTACAGCGAACTTGGCTAGAATGTAAGCTCCAGCTCCAACTCCGATCCCAACAATGCTCTTGAATCTAAAAAGATCAGTAATCCATTAGATGCTGTATTTTACAACAAATAACGTAGCAGTTTATTAAGGATACACTGTTGTAAATAGTTCATATGTATTGATATGCACGATAGATACAAGCATTCTAACAGCTTGCTATGTTAGGTACATCGTTAGGCACAGTGATGAATGGCACTAGTGGCAGCACAGACTGAAATTCATGCTTGTGCAGAGGGAAGTGTTGTACATCTCAGTTGTGGCTGGTAATGTACATTCTAAAATACATACTGTTTGCAAGAAACAGTGTCACTTTTCTCTGTTTTCTACTCTGCAATCTACATAAAAAGCTCAAGAATAAAAGCAGTTGGCTAGTAACTTAACCTTTACTGTTGAGCTACGCTGTGTTTAATGATTTACTGAGACCTGTCAAAAAGGTTACAAGGTTTACAAATTTATGTTTCAAAACACCAAATCTTTTTTTTTTTTTGGTTCCTGTAATTAATTTCAACAGTTTTATTGCACTAAGAAATATCAAAAAGCAATGCTGTATGTGAGAAAAATGAACAAATACAGATTTTGTATGTAACACAAAAGAGACAGATCTGTCAGACAGAAGGAACAATAAATAGTCTTTGCAGAAACAGGAAAATATCTTGTCTTTGCCAATGTGTAGCACAAAAAGAGCGCACTATGTCCCTGCAGATGGCTGTTACTGAAACACTGGCTGTGTAGGAATTAATGTGTAATTAGAAAGCAAAGTGCACCAACCCAAAGTGCTGCACTACAGTGGGCAGCATCCCAGCCAACTGGTCCATAGTGGGGTACTGGTACCTATGAAGAGAAAGGACACAACTCCTTCAGACTTATTGTCATGTCACATGCTGTATGTGTGATCAGTACATTGCAATGATGTGTTTTTACTTAATCATGATGCACTCAAACTGTTTATAAAGTTTGTGCTATAAACTGAGTACCCCTGTGGCAACTGAGAAGCTCCAATCTGCTGTCCTGGGGCATCAATGTGGCAAACCACAAAGTGCTTGGTGATCTCCTGCATATCCTCATTATTGAAGAAAGTGTTGAAGCACAACTTGTCTGTGGGAGAGCGAGCAAAGAGATAAAATAAGCAGACAGTCGAAGAAAATGAGAGAGTGTAGACACAGAACATAAGAAGCAGGGAGGAAGAAAGCAAAGGACAGTGCAAGGAGAGAGGAGGGTGGAGGGATGGGAGCACAGGAATGTCACCACATTAAATATGCAGCACAAACCAGAGGGGATGAAAGATGACCACCTGCGCCAGCAAAGATAAGGCAATGATTCCTTCCAACAAACCTGACATGTCATACAAAACTTTATTCACCTCCATTTCTAACAGAAAACTGAAACAATGATTTACATAATGTAGTATTTTATTTGGAAAATATAGATTGTGGACAGGTCAGTAAGATTTCTGCTGCCTACACATATAGATCATTTGTCCCTACCTTTGGATGGAGCTTACCAGCTGCAGGCATGCCATACCTTTGTTGTCATGGTAACAATAATAAGAGCAGCAGGAGTGTCTTTGAGTTTTTATGGACGTTTTTAAAAAAAACAAACTGCTTGCCTAGCTCTAAAAAATATTTCTCTGGTTGAATACAGTTATCAGACCAGATGTGTTTCCAGAGTCTGTTTGAAACTTGGCAAAACTGCATTTTAAATATTTGAGAATAGTATAAAAAATAATATCTATGTATTACCTACACTGTTGCTCTTTGGCCAGATCTCTCTTGTGGAAAAAGATCACATATTCTCATGAAGCTTCCCAGTTTAATATAATCTCCTGTCACAGCCTGTCAGTTTTTATTAGCTCTTTGTGATGCTCAAGTTTCACGTGGCCCGCAATTTTGACTGTCACCACTTCGAAAAAATGTCTACTCGTCCTGGAAATCTTGTTAGGGCTTGGGCTGGACCCAGTGGTTGTTGGTCAAGAAATAGCTTCTACAATGAATACTCATAAAACCTAAATGACATGAGTTAATAAAACATGATACAATATACAATTTAACAAAGTTTTAGAACTGTTTCACTTTCACTAGCAGGGTCCACCTACTTCCAGTTATTTTGTTAAAATGACTGACTCCCTGAGGGTTTCTCTCTCAACATTTAGAGCTCCATTTCCTGAACCATCAAAGACTCAAAACATTGAATTCTGAAATAGCTGGACTACATATATAATAGATGTCAGCTCTCTGTTTGCCATACTCCCACTGGCTCTGCAGATGGCCTACTTTCAGCCCATGTGTGTCAGACTTGGTGAAAACCACACAGCAACATTGTTTCTCCTCCAGCTCTGATTGAACAGTGTTAATTAAATGGACCAATTAGCATGACAACTGGGTTAGAGATGAAAAAAGATGAGGCCAAGAAGGTGGTGCTTCATTTTTGTCACAAGTGTTTATAAGCTTTCTATGTACACAAACATACCAGTGCTGCCTGAGGACAGAGTTTCACCCACCTTCTCATCAGTACATGCTGAATCATCGGACAGTGTTTACAGTCTGCACTTCTCACTCAGTGACCTACTTTCTCACTTTGCACTTTTTCTCTCTCTCTCTGGTTTAGCCTCCCTCCTCTTTTCTCTCTTTTCTGCTCATCCTACCTTTTCCTCCTGCAGTCATACCAACCACAGAGTGACAGATGCCTCCGTGTATTACTTTATTTTCTTTATCTCTAACAGTTCCTGTTCCGTGACCTCTTTTCTACCTCTTAAACCAGCCCTCATCTTTCCCTCTCTCACACACCTCTAATCTCTTTCTCTTCAATTAATGTCTTCAGTTTTTTCCTCATTCTATCTTGTTCTCTTGTTCTCTCTGCCTCTGTGTTTTGAATCCAGGGACTGACAAACTGCTGTGCCATCTGCTGATTGGGAGTCATTTTAAATGCATTTATTTTTAAACAATAAACTCTCTACCAATTTTCCTTTTCAGTTATTTTTTGTTTTGTTTTGTTTTTTTCCCCCCAATATGACTGCGCCATAGTAGAATGATTAAATGACTGGCTGTGAATACTAATAGTCATGTGGTTGTGCTGCAGCAAAAGCAAGTTCTATTCTGGTCTATTGTAGTCTTAAGTCTATTACTACATTATGTGTTATTGCTATGTGATTTTCTTTTTTGTTTGTTTTTTATTAGTGTATTTTTTTTCTGTATTTTTTTTCCTTCTGTTTTTATATTGTATTTTGTTCCAAATCAAATGGATAATCATCTTAATGATAATTTTAAAAATGGAACAGCAGGATAGACAGTAACAGCCTTATACCTACAGTCATATCAGCAGGCAACAGAGCCATAGATCAGTTCTGGCCCATGACATGCTATTTTCCAACCCCCCACTGTACCTATCCCACCCACCAAGGCAGTGCTGCAATGCTGCTGGCTCCGCCCTGCCTCCCTCCGCAGGATGGGGATGTTTTTCTGACCTACATTTCATCGATGCCTCTAACACTCACTATTTCATTTGCCTCTTCATCTCCTCCTCTTTTCTATTTTTGTCACCGCTCATCACACTCTCCTCAGAGCCTTTTTGGCTCTTGGTCTCTTTTCTTTGTCTTGTTGTTTTTATTCTATTTTCATCTCCTCTGCTTTTGTCTACATCTATCCCTCCTCTGCTCCACACATGAGTCATATTTTTATTAAATTATTGTCTACTCCAAATGTATTAAGTGCTGGCATCTATCACATGTTGTGACTTTGCATACAGTTGTGAACATAATGATAGTCAGCGGTCAGTTTTTACAATGCACCACAGAGCTTGAGATCATTTTACTGTACCATTACATATTGTTATAAGAAATCATGCATGTTATCCCCTTTCTCCTCACCTTTCCTGCTACTCTATGCTATCACTGTCCAAATGAAAGTGGAAATGCCTAAAAAGAATAACTTTATAAAACACAGACCGTGCTGAAATTATATAAACTTTTAAAAATAACTTCATGACACTTTTCTTCCTCGTTTCTTTTAATGATCTGTGTAGTTGTGACATTGGTGGCATAGACCTCCTGGTGGAGATGACAACAAGCATTATGTGCCTGTGTGTGTTAGCAGAATAAAGGCAGGAAGGAACGGTGTGGCATAGACGCCAATTATCACCTCTGATAAGTGCAGAAACACCTTACAGAAAAGGGAGGCAGATCCACACATATTTTTCATGGACACTCACGGTTCAGTCCCACATCATGGTAGGTGAGGATAGCAGGCTTGTTTCCTTTGGGTGCCCCGCGGATCACCACATGCAGCATCCCATAAGGGGTCTCAACATCATGTTCCTGTGAAACACAAAAACACACACTCACTATCACCTGGTGGTTCACACACAGTCATCTGTGTTTGTGAGAACATTTGCACCTGAATCCTCCCAGAGCAGACTGAGGAGACACACAAGGTACTGATCCATAACCTCCATTGTTTCACACTGTGAGACACGACAAATGTATTAAACACTATGTATGCTAAAACCCATCATTTAAACTGCTTTTTATTAAATTTCAGTCAACTTCAGTGTGCGTGGCAGAGATGCAGGGTCTCAGTTGAAAAAAGGAAGGTCTTAACATGTAAACAGTTCAGTAGTAAATGGTGTAGAATGTAGTCACACACTGTTATGGTGAAATAAGAAAGAAAGAATGATGTATAAAAAAACTTTAATGCCTAAAAGAGAAAGGGGGTTTGAATTTCTGTAATGATGCAATAAACTATTGTTGGCCAGCAGAACTGACAGTAATGAGCCTTTTTCACTTCAGACCAACAGATTTTGTGCCTTCTAATGTGGATTTGGGTTTCAGAAAATTGGTAAACAAGGGGCAAATCCATGTGTGCCTCGGTAGCCTAATAGTTAAGGCTAGGCCAGGGTACCTTTGTTTCCTGTCGGTATCTCTTCTACAGCTATCAAATAAAGGCAAAGATGGCAAAAATAAATGAATAAATTAAAAACGGGGGCTGGTGTTTAACCAGTATTTAACAGATGTTGAATACATAAACTCTAAAATCATTTTCCAGAAACAATGCTGACCCATTACCAGTGCTGAACGTTAATTAGATTAATTTGAATGATCTATTTTGAGGATTTTGCTTAATAGCTAAAGAAAAAACAAACAAACAAAACAAAATCTCCTGTATGTAGAATCTATTGTAAATACCCCCCCACCCCCCCCACCCCCCCACCCCATTTGTCATTATGATCATTTTTTAATTGTTTGGCTTGAAATTAAAGTAAAGTTCTCTAATGGCTCATGCTGGCATCAAACAGTTAGCCTGTACTGTATCCAAACCTCTCTTGTTATGACCCACATTTTGTCAGCTTTCGCCGGTTGGAGCCAGCCAAACTCAAAATGGAGGAAGGAGATATGTGTTGCCATGAGCTGCGTAATGTGGGACTCTCTCTCTCTCTCTCTCTCTCATGTACACACACACAAACACACGTGTGCACACACACACACACACAAATGCACACATACACTAGAGGGGTGTTATGGGTTTACTATGCCAGGTTTAGAGGTTAAGTGCAGTGATTACTGATGACTCTGACACTCCTGTCTATATACTATATCTATGTCTACTGTAAACCAAACACAGAGACATCCAATAGACACTGGCATGCCATCATTATTATCCTCACAGTACAGACACAAATAGTAGATACACCCAACTGCTAAAATTCTGCATAATCCTCCCCAGCAGTACATCGTCATGCAGACAACAGTTATGAGTTAATCCAGGCAGATTATCCCACTATTATTTCAGCATCAACATCAGTGTTACCTGCAATCAGCATTCTAATTTGAGGCAGTTATTGCACCTGGAGCTATACTGAGAGTCTGCTGTCAGTGACTGGATTTGGTAAATATGATCTCTCATTTGGAATGAAATTCCATCTTTCAAAATAAGACACTGCATTTTTTTTAAATTTTCTATGGTAACTTCATCTTATTTCATTGTGAGCTGAGGTCCAGGGAAGAGCAAACGTCTTGGCTGCATCACACATCAACAAACAAAAAACAAACACCTCTACGCATCTGTCTCAAGGTTGCCAAAATGGATGATACTGCAGAGGGATTAACACTTCCTCTACATACCCATGCACATACACATGAATATGCGAGTATGTTTTTTGCAGAGGTATATTGCACAGCGTCTGTGATAGCATGTTCAAGTGTGTCAGTGGGTCACACTCAAGGGACCCATCATTTGACACTGATGCTGCAGTTTCTCCATCTCAATACAGAATATGAGCAACAATCATTAGACAGTTTATAAAGATAGATACATTTATTCCAACAGAGCTGACACCAGATCCAAATACTGAATGAAACACACTCTATGAATAAAACACACACACACACACACACACACACACAAAACACTCAGACACAGTATACATCACGCATTCTTCCTGCCACTCACCCCATCCCAGCACTCAGGCATGGCTCCACAGTAACTGTACTCTCAGCAAGAAGAAGAAGAGGAGGAAGAGGTGCAGACAGGAAGACACACAGCCGGTCCTCTCCTGTTTTAAGGGACTAGGTCCTGGTGAGCTCTCACTATCAGATGAAGAGCTGATAGTAGATGCCGCAGGCTGCTGCAGTGTCTTTATGTTCAGCACTACTCCCACCCAGTCTGTTCAGAGCTGCTGCTTTTCCTCCTCCCTTCCCCCCTCCCCTTCCCTTTCTCTTTATAGGCACCAGTAACAGGGGGTGGAGCAGGTTGGAAATGACTGGCTAACAGGGTTGCCTTGCCCATAGGATTGGTCTACTGTCTTGTCAGTCTTTACTCTGAAGGTGCCCTTTCTCTCTCTCATTAGCATCACTCTTTTAATTTTGATCTGTCTCTGATTAACTGGCTCTCTGTTTTTCTCTGCTATTCATAAATTAACCCTAATGAGGCTGTGTCCTTGGATGAAAAATATTAGGCGACCATGGCATGATTATCACGACATCCTCTTCACTTCGCCTTACCAAAAGCCAACTGTGTTGCTACAGACTGTACCAAGGCCAGAATGAACCAGAACCAGAAAAGGTATGACCCATCACACCTGTGAACCCACTTAAAACCCAGTCACACTGGGCTCACACTAGCATTTAGAACAACAAAATCTTAAATTTTGATGAACTTAGACGTGCAGTTTTTCATAGGTGACCTGTCTTAGCAATGCTGACCTTAGGGAGCAAAGAGTGTGCGTCTAAAATAAATTATAGTGCACTATATTTATTGTCTGCCATTTTACTGGAGCGTCACGTTGAAAATGTGTGATATTTAGGCTTTCAATATACTGTAGTTCCTTCAATCTCACATCTTCTTTCTGCTAATAGTTTCACAAAGCAGAGTCCTCAATCACATTTCATTACTTACTGCAGAGTAAACTATGTATTGTGAAGGGATATTGAATGAGTGAACAAACAAGCAATTTTGGGTACAGCTCCAGCTCCAAGTCCAAAATGGAGGAAGCTATTGTATCTTATTAGCTGTGTGCTACCATTCTTCATCTGTTAGTGTAAAGTGGTCCACATAAGGGTTTTTTTTGTTTTTTTTTGAGTTGATGATATAAACAAATCTTTTGAATTAAGTCTATAACGCAGTAGCCATTAGCAACTGGACTAACAAGTTAAATGACAGCAGTACACAGCAGTAAGCTTGGAGGACTTTTTCTCTCTTTAATAATTCTTCATTTAATAAGATGATGTACAACCCTTAGAACAAAACAACAGAATGGAATAAATAGCCAAGTAAAGAGAAACAGAAAAGAAGCTCAAGGAGTAGCACCACAATGTTCCCAACTGGCTAGTGTGTTAGCAGTTAGCTTGCCAGCTACAGTAGCGAGGTAGCCAAGTTTTTTTCCTCCAACTGCATCACCCATACTCATGATATCATCTGAATGCAGCATAATTCTATTGTTAATTAGCCATTTGATAAATGCTTTTAATCCCCATGCACATTGCACAGTTGACCTTTTTTTCTTACTATATGACAATATTATCTCTGTATTGTGAATCTACAACAACACTTTTCTGTTTAATCTTTTTGACAGGTGGATTATGTTCTAACTCAATCATGTGCCAGCTGGGGTTATAATACTGTTACCTGAATTGCCCCATCTGACAGAATTGGGGTTTGTCAGAAATGCCTCAGCTGAGGAGTCAAATACTGCCAAACCTTCAACTGTGGTCAAAATGTCCAGGAGGTAAAATAAAAGTGAATTTAAACTACTGTTCATTTTGCTCTGGGCCTCTAATTCATAAATGTATCTCCACTTTAAATAGAATATCATATTAAGGTTTTTGGAAGGATGAGAAGTGTATATTCACATGGCTGCAATGGTGTCTGAATGACTATCCTGCTGACTACAGTGTGTTACTTTTACTAACACACACATGCTGTCTCCCTCACCTTGCTCTCTTTGTCAGTCAGCAGTCCAAGCCTTTATCCTTTCATTTCAACCCCATATGTCCCCCTTCTCTCTTCCTCTATCCCCTCTTTTCTTTGTCCATCTATTCCCCCTTTCCTGTTGACAGAACACTCGGCATGCTGACTCAACTTGAAGCAATGCTCTTTGCCTGCCCTTCCCCCTCTCACTTTCTGACTTTGCCCCCTTTTACTTCACAGAGGTCCCTGCATTGTTCCACCTGCTTTAAACATACAATCTCTGCCAGCAAGCATTTGACAAAGAGTGATGGACAGAGGGGAAATTTAAGCTGATTCGAACTGATATCAGGGAGTTTTAAGATTAAAATAAATGTACACCAAAATGCACTCAGACCTTAAACTGCAATATTCAAATGTAAGTTCATGAAATACCCAACCTTGGATATTCTTTAGGACCCATTACCTTTGGTGATCAAGCACTAATTGGCAGCATGTGTTTATGTAAGCATGTGGTGGCCTCCTTGGTTAACCTTGACTGGAATGTGTTTCAGAGAAACCTGGAGCTAGAGATTGTTTCTCTACTCAGAGAACCTGGGTTACATATGTACCCTTCCATTCTCTATCATGTTGAGACTCTCTAAACCCTACATATTCCATATGTATGGAGACTCTGTAAGACACACCATGAGGAAACCAAACAGAACCAGTTGCTTCGGAAGGAGCATAAATGACTGGTTGTCCAAGGCAATTCATTTTTTTTAACACACTAACAACTGGTCTGTTGTGCTGTGGCATGTTCCAAAAAGGTACACCATTCAGGGCCTGACAGTGTACAACAGTGACTGCCCACTTAACCCTGCTTCACTGTCCTGAGGAGGATGGAAAGGGCGCAGCTGGACATACTGGCTGGTATGGTATTCCAACCACCGTAGCTTAGAGCAACACTACGAACACCATTGAGAAACTATGCAATAAGTTTGCAACAAACCTCTGGCAGTTTCTGAAGCCCAACACAAATGCCACAAATTGAGGGACGCCTCCAGCATTTCCTGGAGGAAGTGGAGGATGTTGTGTGTCACACGGGAGAGGGGATACAATCCCATGGCTTGAAAGACATGTGTGACCAAGAGGAGGATTGTCTCTCCCTATGGAGAACAAAGGGAGATGAAGGAATTTGGCCCTATCAAAATGTTACACTAGGTTTTTGTAGTGTGAACATGGTTTTACTTGGTAAGTGGACAATGCTGATGTCAACACACACAGTAAATACCACACTACTCAATACCAAGATACACACAAATCTGACTGCTTGACCTGGAAATTAAGAAATCTAAGAGGCTACATAAAGACCATCCACCTCAGCTGCTCCCATGAAAAATGCAGGTTCAAGGGATAGGCTAGCCATGACATTTTTATGGATGCCCACCGGGGGGCTATTTGGATTTATACTTAAACATGATCTTTGGATAATTACCTATAAGATGATTATACTTAAATAATCAATTATAAATAATCATCACTTAGCAGCATTTGAAGTTCTGTTTAATGAATCTCAAATATACACAAATTTGGCTGAATAGAAAGAATACTCTGGCAGACAGTTTTGCAATCTGGTACACTGGCATCTCTCCTTGATCTTAACACAAAAGATGTTGACTTGTAATTCCTCACAGCTTTTACTGATGATGCATTCTGCTGAAGTTGTTCATAAGTTGTTTAACTAACAACCCGAGAATTCCCTTGGGCCAACAGGTGAGCTGCATGCCTTAACACATACAGTTTACTAACACTAGAGACAAGTTTACCCATTGATCTCAGGGTTGGCATAGAAATACAGACATTAAAACTCACAATCTCATCTGCAGATATATTAAAGTGGTCAGTTACGCTAGCTTGCATGTCTTATCCTAGATTTTTTTTTTACTGCATCCTTAAATATCACAAATCTTTATTATCATCTGTATGTATTATCATCTTTATAATACTAAGCCTTGTGAAATTACAGATAACTCCCACCTTCCTCTTTTTCTTTTCTCTGCTGACTCAGGCGGGCGTCACTGTTAGACCAAGCGAGCAAATACAAAAAGATGACTGACGACAACGAAAAACGAAAGATGAAGGATTGAGATGTACTGATAAGAAATGCTAACTGACAGGAGAGAGGGGGGCAGACTCAACACACACAGCTCATACCTTCCAGTCCCCTACTGGCATCAGCTGTTCACAGCTTTCCTGCACAAAGAGACAAGCAGAGAGAGAAAACAGACAGAAAAAAATTAAAATAGATTGGGGGTTAAGTTGTCTAAACTCACACACACTGACATTTTCCTTTTACAAGGCTGTGTCCACTGTTGGAGCTGAAGGACACAAGACTCAGAGCAGCCCAAGCTGTACAGTGTACATCCAGAGGCACTTTAGTAGTACAATATGTCATGCTTAACTGTCTCTAAACATACACAGAAATGTGTATTAAATATATTAAATTTAGCATTAATTGCTCCATTTATAGATCAAAAAGGAGTAAAATTGTACTGTATGCATTTCAGATGATTTAAAGGGGACTCCAGCAATTCAGTGTTGCACTGTATTAAATTAGGCAGCTCACAAGAGAGGAAAAATATAAAGAGAAAAGGTCAGAATTGTTGCAGCAGAGGTCAAGCTAGCATGACTTTTAGTCCGTAATCAACCTCCAAAATACTAGTATTACATTTCCCATAATGCAACTATATAGTGACATGACCCTGGTAATTGCCAATGTCTGTAAAATTTCACACCACCAATGTTATGCAGACTGTCAGTTCAAGCTGAGATAACCCTGATGGCATCATCTGGGTTATTCTGTCAGACATTGGAAAGCTCCATCCAGAGCCATAGATGATATGATACAACTGTTTTTGCTGTACTCCCCATGATGAATAAACCGATATTGATAGTGGTGTAAAATTGGTGGAGTTTTGTATTTTAACACACCAGTATGAAAAATGCACTGTTATTACAGTGTATCTCACTCTAGTAAGACAGTAAAGATGATTTACTAAAGTGCATGTGGGAAACTGGGAACAAATTAATAGTACAAAGTGAGTAAGGATGATGTTTGAATGCAGAATGATAGAGAGTGCAACATCCAGATTCACCCCAAAGCAAATCACCTCAACAGTCATTGACATCTGGAAAGAAAAATTAGCTTGGACATATGATCAAGGCATAAAAACAACATTTTTATCATCTGGCCAAAGTAAAGGGGGGAGTCAGAATCCCTGGGAGCCAGTCTGACTCCTTGACTGCCAAGGCAGATTAAAACATTCAGAGACATTGCTGATGACAAGCTGCCTTCAGTAGATGTGACAGCTGTGCCAGTGCCAGTGACAGTCAAAACTTTCCAGTATTTGAATGCTTTGAATTTAATCAGATGACATTATTTTGGAAGTCTTGAAGAAAACACACTGATCAGCCACAGCATTCATCTGGATGAATAAGTAACCCAATCCCCGGAATCCACAGGACCCAGAGGATCCACTGCCCATGTCCCAGCTGTAGCATGAATGGACATAAATAATACCAGAGAGGGGGTTTTAATGTTGGGGCTAATCAGTGTATGTTCTATCTTGCAGGTGAGGTGCTTACTTTTTGAGAAATATGGTCTTGACTCTGAAGCAATGTATTGAAATAAAACAGGTGTTTTATCCGTAACTAAATGCATACCGGGGCTGGAATATTACCACATGCTTATTAGCAAAAAAAAAAAAAAAAAAAAAAAATGTAAACACATTTTTACAAGTTCACTGATACTAACCTGTGTTATTTCAACACATCTGATTTATGAACTTATTCCTGCTCTGTTTTGTTGTTCCCTTGATGAAGCTGAACAGAGCAGGAACATTTGGACATAAAATAAATACATGAACATGAGGTTGGACACCAGTCAGAACCACCAGACAGTGGTTTTCACAGTGTTTCCTTGTTAAACATGCACATGTCAGGTCTTAGTTTGTGAGTTCACATGGAAATTTTGGAAGAGGTTTCTGAAAGAAAATAAGGCAGGGTTAGAGATGGATATTACACATACACAAAGTCAAAAGAAACAGTTGTGGATTGAGGAAAAAGTTTAAAGAAAGTCATATTTTAGTTATTAGCAATGAAGACTGGAGAAAAGGATGGGTGTGGTACTCCAGTGAATGAACAAAATCAGATCAGGGACACATCTAAAGAGTGAGAAAGACATACCTAAAAACAACAGGACCTGAAGCTGCCCTATATAAGAATATGACGATTTTATAATAATAATAATAATAATACTATTGAATGAGACATTAACTTTTCCAATATGCCACTGTATCCTCACCAGCACACAGCTCAGAGATGTGAGGAGGAGGAAATCCAATAAACTGATTTCTCACCTCAACTTAAATGTACAACTGAAAGGGCAACTTCAGCCTCTGCAGTTTCATGCACAAGGCTCTTTGTCTTGGGAGGGAAAATGTTAGTAATGCCAGTATGATGGTCGGACCAGCAGGTGGCACTCTTTCATATGACTCCCACCCCATCATACTGCATGTAGGGGATACACTGCTGCTCACCACAGTGGGAAGGGAGAGGACTTAGGAGCTGGAGTGAGTACTGTGGCATCTAGAAGAAATGTTTGACCTATACAGTTTTTTCTAAAAAACATTTTTGAACTTTTGGACATTTTCCGCAAAAACCTTTTTGGAAGAATGTGTCCCACTTTGTCTTGTTCTATCTCAGAATGAATATTTCTAAGACTGAGATTCTCCATTGAAACAGTAATAAATCAATACAATAGGTGGTGTGATCTCTACAGGCTTTGTATTATGTATGGCTGCATAGTGACAGGGTGCTGAGAAGATGTTCTGGACCTAGTTGCTCTCTGCTGGTGTTGTCTACTCTTATGATGTGTTTGTGTTGTCTCTGATCCTGGAGTCTCTGTGTCTGGAAGCTGGTTTCACTAATGTAGATTTTGGCCCACTTTTTAGGCTTTTCAAAAGGATCTCTCTGCTAAAAAGGCAGAATTACTGCAACACTAAATTGAGTTCATCAGGTCCAGGAGGATCGGGGACTGAGTTGATTAAGTCTGATCCAAGAGATCCTATGAATGGAGATGTCTAGACAGGGAAAGGAACAAGTACCAGTAACATACATAATTTCTAGGAAACTTCCAGTAGCATGTGTGCCTCACATTGAGGGATACAATACAATAACAATAATCATTCAAAGCTGATAGGCTGATAGGCCCTCACACCATCATGCATGTTGAAGGTGCTGGCTAAGGATGGCACATGTGTGCAAGTCTTAGGTTGACAGCAGTATTAGTTTTTCAAGTTTTTCTTTTATAAATTTTACTGCTAAAACACCTTATATATAAGTTTTTTTTGTTGCATTTTTGGTGCTCCCTAGAGGTGAAGTGCATCATGTTTTAATACGTAAGATTACGTTTCAAATTTCAGGTTGATATCTCAATGCACTCAGGAGCTATTGCACATTAATAACCTCTTCTGATAATAATTGATTGGCTTGTATAATGGATTGATGCATCAATCAATCATTCCTTTGCTAACTTTTTGTCTGCATTGTCTGTAGATGAAGTATACCAAATTTTGTGAAAATCAGATGAACAGCCTTCAACTAATTTGTTTTACTTTCACATTCAATGTTTTTGAAAATGTCTGGAAAATTTGGCATTTCAGAGCAGAAAATCTCTGGAGCACAGATGCAGATGAATTGAGAGATTAAAATGATAAATGAATTTTGAGTCTATTTTCGAGATATTTGCAAAACCCTCAAATTGATTGTTGTTGCACTTCCTTGAGGTCACTGGGTGATTAATGCCAGAGTAATGAATGGAATTTGCAACCAACTCGTCAAGTTTTGCTCTTCGCTGTATGAACAGTTGTAGCAGAATAGAAAAATATTAAAACACAGGCTGCTTTGCATCCAAGGTCCCCTGTCTAAACCCAAGGGGACAGGTGACCACCAACTGGTGCTCAGGCCTGTATACCTCAGCGCAGCATGCATATATGATGACTTTTTGTATTTTGTATTGAATCCCACGGTGTGCAGGAGCACCACTTTTATAATCTGTGAGCTATACACAAGTTTCTACATTTAATATTGGCTGCAACCAGCTCTGCCTAGCTGTAACCTTAGAGATAGCTACGGTGCACTTTACTGATAGCACTTCGGTACATTTACTTACATGAGTTTTTTGTATAGGAATTTGTATTTTTACTGTGTAGTGCTATTTGTAAATACTTGTACATGTAAATGGTTAATTACATTGGCTACATTGTGATGTTGGGTGTTTTCTAGTAGTGGATACTAGCAGTTAATCAGCCATTCAAATTCAATTATTTTCGTGATTTTTGTGTAATGGGTTAGTTCTGTTCTGTATATCTCAAGTGTCTAATGTTCAAGTTGTCTGCTCAGCTGAACTCTTTTTAGTTGTGTTGTGTTGGCTGTGTGTGTTTGAGTCAGTGTGCTGGCAGTCAGATTTTTCTGCTTGTTTCGGTGGTTCTGGTAGTTACCGGGAGGACCCCGCTGGTCCGACGGCGAGTCTGGCGGAGCCAGTGCCGTGCGATGACATGCCAGCGGTGACTGGGGCGGCTGGGGGGGGAGGGGTTGTTAAGGGGTGCAGGGCTGGCAGGGCAAGGGAGCCCCCCTGATGCCTCATCTCCTTTATCCTGCTGTGTTGTGAAACAACAAGCACAAGGTGGTTATTGGGTGACAACCAGTGCAGACATAGCAGCAACACATACTGAACATAAGAATGTGATGTAAATCATTCATGTTTCATTTTCTGATGCAATTTCATGGAGATCTTAGAAGTGCGCTTAGTCCTCTAAGCTTTCAAAGCTCCAAAGAGGGGACTTCTGACTTTACTTTGGATCATTTCTGTTCCAGCATCACCAGAGAGACTGAAAAAGAGGAGCAAGTTGTACAAGTTTTGGAATATTTAAATTGCGCACTGTTAACAGTTTGCTTGATAGCATAACAACATTACCTTTGTTGGCACTTTTACCATCACCAACTGTCATTCGGTGAAATGGAGTGTCCATGTGTACTCATTACAAATAAAATGGGTACATTTTTAAAAACACTGCTCCAAAGTTCAACTAATGATGAAAAACTTAGGGGACCATTAAATTGTCTTCGTATTTACTTATTTTAAAGAAACACCCAAAACATTATAAAGAGTGATATATATTGTATATTTTTAATAAAATTACCAAAATGAACAATTTTGGCCTTTTTGGACATATTTGGACAATCCAAATGCACCACTATCAGTTTATTTCTTATTTTAAATGCTGAGCATAATGTCTGATATTTTGAGTAATTCAAATCAATTTCAGCAAATAAAAACTAAAACTTGTCTGCTTTTAACCATCAGGATTAAAGGTCTATTACGTCTACATGAACTGAATGCAGCATTAGTCTCAATCTCTTCCTGTGAGTCAGACCAGAGTTTTCCCAGTGATTTGTGCCAGGAGGTAAGCACTCAGTAACTGCTCTTAAAGGTCACTAACACACTGTTGCTCCAGAGCTACAAGCTTAAAATGAGCCGGGAGATGAGAGAGGCAGGAGATAAAACTGCAAATGTGTCTGAGCTGAAGTCATCATCGACAGAACAATGAAATGAGTGACCCACTGAGTCACGCAAACATGTAACTAGATCGATGGAGGTAGCAATTGATGGCCTTGATTATTCACAAGCAGAGGGTCATAATGAGAAGGCCTAATGACCTGTTGATGAGCTGATCAGTAGCAGAATTAGTCATTCACATTGATGTACAACGTATGCTACTCCTAATAAGCTACTTGGTCAGAAAAACAAAACAAAACCCTGAACTACTGTATGTCCTGGGAGCATAGCTTAATTTCTGACACAGTGGCCATGTGAGTCATGATTAACAGGTTTAGTTAGTGGCTCCATTCGCTGCTTCACATTGATTCCTCCAGCAGAGATAATAAGCTTGTCATAAGCATAAGAATACACAACAATATGCACATCTGTTCTGATATGTTGGATCAAGTACCCTCTATCTACTTTTTCTCTGCTCCATTCACACACAACTCGAAAGACTAATAACTAACTCTATTCACTGGGAAATGGCTGTTTGAAATATTTAAGGAGAAATGAGTCTTTTCCAGTCACTCTTCAAGTCACTTTTCAAGTTAATCTGGCGAGTCTCCACCATTTCCATAATTCCTGCAATAAGAGGCTCTCAAACATTCAAGAGCTCCAGATTCAGCCACAACCTGTTGCTTAAGTAGTGGGTAAGTGGACTGGAATAAGTGGCCTTTATATAACCACCCACTACCTACCCACCTCTCTCTCTCAGCTTAAGCGAGCTTTCATCTTTTCATAGTTTTGTTATCACAGTCATGGTTGGATGGCGCTCATTAATGTCCTCCTCAGCTGGTAAACAAGCACATTATCTAATTATAAGCCATCACAAACATGTCTGTGTCTGTCAAGAGTTTCAGAGTAGTTCATTCTGCACACACTAATCAGCATGTAAGCACCCAGACAGGACGGTTAATGGTACAAAGGATTCACATGGTAAATAAAGCAGATGGACTGACCATGTCTGAGTCCACTCCTCTCTGCTCTGGCAGCAGGGGCTTCTCTTCCGTGAACTGCTGCTCCTTAATCCCTGCCATCCTGGATAGCAACCTGCAACACAATCACAAACACACAAGATTATACTTCATTCATTAATTTGTGACCTTACAGAAAAACGGAATCATCTGCATTTGCTCCCAGAGAGATTCATGATGATGGCAGTTCTGTTTCAGTGACATCCACAATCGGATGGCTAATAGAATGTTGTGTTCTACTGAAGTGAACTGAGCAGCTGACAAATGAGGAACTGATTGGAAATGGAGGAGATGGAATCAAGATGGGGATCAGTTTCACTGCTTTACTGAAAGATTTATCAGTTAAAAAACATTTATGGTACAAAACACATCAGAATAAAAAAGTTACACAACCAGCAATGCTTCAAATTCAGACTACAGTAAGTAAGTAAATCCTCCTCCTAATAAAAGATGCTCTGTGGAGTTTTCTTGTTCACAAAGTTGTGTTTAAAGTCTTTGTTAATCACAAAATGCATTGTGGGTATCCCTGATGACTAATAGAGTTGCTAAGTGGGAGGAGCAGTTTGTTATTTGTTTTCTCCCTTTCTGTATTGAATTTTCCCTTAAAAGACATCCTCAGTGTTACTGTACATATACACAAGGGACTCTACAGGATAATGTAACAACCCCATTAGATCATGGCTTTGTTTGTTATAAATTTGGCCAAGTGGACATGTCTAAACAACGCAAGAGCTGTGGCTGCCGTCACCATAGAGAAGAGGCTAGTCAGATGTGGAATCTGAGTGCCGTAGTTGTTGAATTCACCCGTGACTGATGTAGAATTTATAAAATAACTTGATTTCACAGGCAAGTTGTGTTTTCTCAGCACCTCAGTATTTAGTTTCCACCCTCCATCAGCTGCACACAAAACCTGTGGTGAATGCATGTCCGTCCTCATTAAACATTTGCAAAGATGAATTAAAAAAAAAAAACACTTCAAAACAAACATTGCTGACATCCATATTTACGTGCTAATAGTCATCTTCTTTCTGACTTTGCTGTTGCATTTAGGGATAGACCGATTATCAGCCAGGCCGATTATAGGCACCGATATTCGGCATTTTGACGGATATCGGCATCTGCCTTTTTTAAAAATCCGATGGCTGATAAGAGATCAATTTAAAACTGGATTATTTTGGCTCTGATGCAGCCGCGCCTCTCTGTCTGCAGTCACTACTCTGTCCCACCCACAGCACCATCTGATTGGTTACAAGCAGAGCCACGGCACAGGTAACAGCCAATCAGCAGTGAAAGCTGTGCATGCACAGTGCTCACACACACGGTGGAGAGGAGAAAAAGTTTGAACTTAAAACAAAGATAAGTGAAAGATAAAATAACATTTCGGTTATATTGAAATTTTGGAAAACTTTATTTACTGTAGAAAACTTTAGGGAGCTATTGATTTGTTTAATTTTTCATTTAACTTTATAAGACATGCTGCTGAGCCTGGGAGCTCCCTGCACTTTTTGTTAGAAAGAGAAGATTAAAAAAAAGTTATGTGTTAGAGTTTATATTATTCAAAATTTTGCTGCCAATATTTTCACTTTTACTGCAAATGAATATCGGCTCCAAGTAATACTAATAATCAGTGTCAGCCCTGAAAAAACCATATCGGTCTATCTCTAGTTGCATTGCTGTGTTTCTTGGTGTAACACAAACAAAATGTGGACACACTCATATCATAATTGCTCTATTACAGAGACCTGCAGTGGTCACATCAATTTTTTTTTAATTGTGTGACCAAAACAGCAAAATATTCTACAGAATTAATCAAAACGTGCATGAAATCTCTGGGAGGTGAAACCCAAAATGAAGAGAAGCAACAAAAAGTTTGAATTGAGTGATCTTTTCCCCCCAAAAGTTTAAAGAACAGTATCCACCAAAACACAGTTCAGTGATGCTCTAGTTTGCAAGGCAACAAAGACAGGGTCAAAACTAGAGACATAGATGCTTACTGACCAAGATTGTTATGGAACTAGGAAGTTCACTGCCCCAAAAATAACAAAAGGACTGAGGCTGTGCTGAGATCTAGTTGAACTGGCCTGTTATACACAAGTACACTAATATACACAGACATCAACACACACAAAGAGTGAGGTCAGACAGTGTCAGTACAACAACGCTGCTAGATGATGATATCAGTCCACCGACACTTGAACATAGAAAAACAAAACGCAAACATGACCACACACACAAAGTCTTGGGCTGAGTGAGCTTCTGTTGACACTACATCACCTGACTGAGGTACAGTTGGCCTCAGTGCTACAGAACGGTAAGATTTACAGTGTTTTTTAAACAGTGAATAAGACTCAGGGACTACTTTTCCTCATTTAATGTGAAGTTAAAGAGATGGCAAATGGAAGAGTGTGTTCTAATAAGAATAAATATGAGACAGATTACTGCAAATTATTGCTATTTGTTTTTAAAAGGTCCAATAAGCCCCATCACCCTTCATTACTGTTGCCACACCTGTCAAGCTCTTCATTTTTGCAGTCATGACATGAAGTCTACAATGATGATAGTGAAAGGTTTGCCACTGGAAAATTAACAGTAATTTTTCATAGAATGGGATTTTGACTTCAGATAGAAGTAGACAAAAGCAGGCTTTTCCAACAAATCTTCCTCTTTATCTTGTGCCATTTTTTTCCTTTTCTGCAGCCTCATTTGTCCTCTACTGTTCTCTTCTCTCCAGCAATGATTAAGCATAATCTGTGTTTTTATCCAGTACCATTAAAGAGAGACAGTCACTTTCAGCAGCTGATGAAGATCTTATTTGTGAGTGTGACTTACAAGGCAAAATGCATAATTGTTTTTTTTTATTATTATTTAGCCACATGAGAGCATTGCATTAAGCTGCAAACACAACACTGACAAATCATCATTTTATGAAGTTGTTACATGGAGAATGTGTCAGCAAGCAGTTGCCTACTCATACATTCAACAGGCATGGCTACCCAACATTGTGTGTCCAATATCTCTTTTCCTACAGGAAATACATCAAATGAAACTTCACTGTGTGATATTCAACACCTGGTGCCCAAGAGATTGTGAGCATGAAGGATGCCTGCACTGCCTCTGACAATGAAATTACTGATACAGTTTCACATTTTCATCATTAAATATAATTTCATAGCTGTCTGTCTGTTTTTATAATATCTAACAGTACACAAGCACTGAAAGACAGACCATTAAGTTGGAACTTATGTTTAATTTAATTCCTATTTTCTCACATGATGTACTACTGTAAAGCATTTTGATATTCACGACACAAATGAACAATGGAAATACACAGACTGACTGTTGATCAGATTATTATTATAAGAGGGTTTTTAACCTCTTGCCCTGGTCACACTGCAAGAGCAAAGTGGTCTTTATAGACTGATCTGATCAGAGAAGATTGAACTCCCTCAGTGCCTTACAGTAAGCTGTTTCACAGTTTATAATGTTTCACGGATTTTGTGCATAGAAGAGGCTGACTGAGATGTAAAAATAATACATCTAAATAAATATGTAATTACAAATAAATGTATTTCAGTGATCTAGGCTGAGCAAGATATACCTTTATTCTCAGTCTCTATGTATGTTCTACATTGTGTTGCTGCAGCCTTTATGTTAGTCTGACAGCATTCAGTTCAGAACTGTGGTGTGTTGGAACTAACACAGAGATGTTTCTAGGTCCAATCAATGTCGTTAACTTTGCATAAAAACGACCAGGGTGCATATCCAGAAATGAGACCAACATGGTAAATTGTTGTTAGATTGATTTAAAGGGGTGTGCATCTGCTGTGTCTGGAAATGACACCTGCAAGAGTGACCCAAAACAGTAAAGTTGTGTGTCACAAACCAGAACAGTGAGCTAAAAGATGCTAAAAGGTTTCATAGAGAAATATTGACTAGAGCATTTTTATTTAAATGGATTTTGGCATAGCATTTTACTCCCTCATGTTAAAGATTATTGCAGTTTATTACAACTTGGTACTTCTAATTATAGCCTTTCCCATGATTTCTACCAAACAAAGTCATTGCTGAGGTCTTGGAACCCTGTGACACTGTTAAAAAGTTGGAGTAAAAATGGAGCAGTGGAAATGCTGACAGCAGCAGCAGCACTGTTTCACCGACAGCTTAAGGACACTGCCATGATTAAAAGGGTGTACTGGATATGTCAGCGGTGTGATAGTGATGAACCACAATTTAAGCATCATAATGCACATGCCAGACAACCAAGAAAGAGGTCAACCACTGAGAGACTAAACTCAGGAAGTGCATAGGAGCAGATACCACGACAGCAGTAACAGCAGTTGTTTAGTTTCAAGATCAGAGACTTAAAAAAACGAGCACTACATTACAAAGAACAGAGAAAGTAGAGGCAGCAGCAGTGGTGGCAAGCAGCAGCATAGCTTTCAGGTGAGCAGTCTGCACAGACACGCAGGAAAAGGATGAGCAGAGAAATGACAGCTCCAGTACACTGCCATTATTATGTGAGGAATACTGTATGTCAGGTGAGTGTAACAATGGACTAGCTTACAGACTTTCTACATGTGTGTTTAAAAAAGTATTTCTAGGTATATTCATTTGGTCAGACTAGATCTTTTACATATTAATTGAGCCAAATATACAGAACTAAATGACCTCAGATATTATCCCTCCCAGAGTAAACAACTCTGAAAGAATCAGTGACTTTGTAGTGAGGACACCCCTCCTGCTCTTGAATTCCACTGAGAAGTAACACAGAGGGTTTGAATAAACCTCTTCAGGAACTCTCAGGATTGCAAAATGGCCTTCTCATCTCTCACAATAAAAGTGTCAGGATTAACACTGGCCAGACAACCAACCACCATTCTCAGATCTGCAGAGGCCGATGTTCTCATGTGACCATAAAGTAAACAGCAGGATGTAAACACTCCTTATAACATTTTGGGGTCATCCTGGCTGTGAATCTCACAACAGCGATACACAAGATGAAGTGTCTATGGAACAGAGACAAAGGCTTCATTCAACAAATATATTTCACAAATAAAAATCATCAGAATTAACCACGTTAATTGATTTTTTTCTCTCTCCGCATGTTAATCTCTCTCTCTCTCTCTGTGTGTGTGTGTGTGTGTGTGTGTGTGTGTGTGTGTGTGTGTCTCTGTTTCACATGTACACACAACCACCCATATCCTCTCCCTCACACACACTCACCCTGAGTGGCCTCTGAGATAAGAAACTTGCCAGGTTCCTGTCATGAATGGTAGGATGGTCCTGACTCTGATATTCCTTTTTGGTTAAGCACATGTCTAAATACATCTGAATCAGCTGTCCAACCCTTCAGTAATCCAGTTAATATTACTCAACAAAACCCCTTCAGCTCCCATGTCTGTGTGATATGCAATGGCCAACTTATGAAATGCTAAATTGAATACACTGTTTACCACGTGACCACACTGTCACCTAGTAACCATGGGCAGTCATGTCTATTTAGGTCACTTCTGTGATTTTGAGTGTACAGTTACTACTGAACATTATCTTGATAATGAACTAGTCCTGTATACCAGGCTTGATGGGCTGTACTATGATCATATTCTTCCCTTAATGTCCTACGTAATACATACAATTTACGTTTAGAACCACTATTGATTTACCATAGATTTTTGCAGATAAAACCCCAGTTAAAATCCCTAGAGTAAGAAAGGTTCCAGATCAATTCCCTCTATTCCTCTTTGTCAAGCTGAGCACATTTTAATCTTTAGCTGAAACAAGCCCAAGTTTGTAGCTCAGTACTACAGTCTCAATAAGCCGTGGTTTTTGAATTTTTGTATTTCAGTGAGTCTTGCTTTGATAGTATTTTGGAAGTTTTGTCATCCGGCCAGCAAAATCACATTCAACACTATTAAATGTGTCTAGTTAAAGAACGTGAGTGTAGCATGAGGGTCATGTAGCCCTAAACTGGTTGATTATTCCCTTAGTGTTCCACTGTTCTCAAGTAACTCTGAACTACATACTTAATTTCATTGTTGTCAAACTAAGTGATCAGTTGATTTGGCGATTTAAATTGTATACAGGTTTGATTGTGATCTCTTTATGTGCTCATTATTAATGCCTCATTTATTCCATTAGAGGCATTTATCCCTAATAAATCTCCCCTTGATTGCCAAGTCATGGTCATGTATATTCCTTCAAAGAAGAGACAGAGATCCCTGAATTTAGAGTTTCATACTTCTGATTACAAGGCTGATTAATTTGGTTCATTTGAAGGAGTTTTTTAAAAATAAAAAAAATTTGTTATCATCAGTCTTTAAAAACACTCACATGCCAGTCAAATAGAATATACCTAATGATTTCATTTTTCTTCTCTTTCTCTCTCTCCCTTCTTTCTAACTCCTCCCTTGCTCTCTCCCTCCCATCGTGACCATTTTATTAAATGGGTGACTGTGACCTTTCTGAGGCAGCTGGAATGGAGCCATGAGGAGTATTAACATGAGAACAGAGACCAAACAATGGCACCTCTCCTTCTCCTGCTCCGTCGCTTTATAGCTGCCTGTTCGCTGTTTTACTCTGTCATCACTCTCTTCTTTATCACCACTTCACTAATCCTTTATCCTCAAAAAAGATTTGTTTTAAATAATAACAATTAATCAGCGACTCTTATATTTCCTGTTCTGTACATCAGACTGACATATGCTGTAGTAATCTTGTTAATAATACAACAACCCTAGAGGTTTATGTTCTGACAATACCTGATAAATTTGACCATTTTGTATTATAGTTGTATTACAATTAGTGCTTGTAAGATTGTAGTGGATGTGATTTAAAGCAGCATTCACTGATTTTTATCTTTATTAATATTTATTTATTCTCACAACTAACTGAAAACCACATAGGTCACACATCAGCTAAAGATACAGTTTTTCCTAACATGCTGTTTTGCTAACCTATATTGAGTTTAGCAGAGCATTTTTCTAATGAAATGGGAGCAGACTTTACTTGATACAAAACCAAAACGATGAACTAAAAAAGGCTAAAAAACCTAATGATGATAATTCTCCGTGGGTCCATTGTTAAAAATGATCCCTTTCACATGATATATGACATTGCTAACTTTACAAATGACTTTTAGAAGCACATGCAAACCAGCCGCTCAACAGGTAAGAGAATAAATGTATAATTTCACCCCAGGTATTGTATCTGCCAGTCTTCCTTTGGCTTTTTCTGCTGTTAAATCTCTGCATGTCTGTTTCTCTGCTTTTCAAATAAATCACCACCGTCTGACAGTCATTTTTTCCCCAAAACCTTTTCCCTAAGCTCTTCTTTTCTGTCTTGCAGCATCTCTTCTCTTCTTCTCGCTGAGACAGTTTTCTTTGTATTCTTGCCACTCCACCATCTTCTAACCTGCTTTGTCAGTTTAGGTCTTTTGCGCTCAACTGTTTTTTGTTTTTTTCCCCACCTCATCCTCCATCTCTGTCTCTTCTCTGACTTCATTTCATCTCATCTCATCCCTCTCTTTCTCACCACCTCTATTCACTCTGACATCCTTATGTAAGACAGCTGGTTGTGAAATCAGTTACCATTGCATTACCCTGCTATATTTGGCCTCATGACGCCACTACTGCTGGTGGAAAGATATCAGTGTTCTTCTTTGCACCTAGCTATGGTGAAGTTCTTGTTTCTCTAATAAAAGATGCTGATACATGTGGTTGATACAAATGTGTGTCTTTTATAGGTGTACATACAGTCTGTGTGTGCCTTGTGGGCCTTTAGTTAATTATTAATATTTCTGGTCTGTTCTACACTTTGGTCTGCAGCAAAATCTCTCAACAATTACCATTCAGTGGTTAAATTTGGTGAAAGCATTCATGGTCCCCTGAGGATGAGTCTGTCTGGTGACTGTTTTATGTCTTTTCTGGCACCATCAAGTCAAACTGACACAAACCTCATCTGATTTCAGATTTCTCACATACACCCTCTAATGACAAAATGAACGTCCCGCAGACCCTTGTGGACCCTCATGTACTCGCAGATGCGTAAAGTATAAAGGCTTGGTAAAACTTTCACATATTTTGAGCTTTTCTCAAGCACCATCTTCAGGACAAATTTAACACTTCTATCCCTCCTAGTGGGAAGGCTCCAAGAATAAAAACATTATCAGTATGCTGTTGGTTCTATTCAGCATTTTTGCAGTGTGTAGTGAATGTTGCCAGCTGTAGGGTCTGCTGGCATGCTTTAAAAGAATAATCCACTGATTTAGCACTGCACTTCTGCAATCTATTGCCACACTTAGTATCAAATTTGTGTCATCTGCTTTCATTACCAGTCAAGCACAATTAAACGAACCATTTTAAAACTTTTTAAAAAGTTCAAATTTCATGGTATTTCCAACTTGGCAAATTGAACTTGGTATACCATTTCTCAAAACCAAGGAGAAGCACTACACTCATTTGGGTGTAGCAGTGTTCTTGTTTACATCACCAGGTCAGCTGGGCTCTGGTGATCACATTCCAACATAACTGTACACCTGTTGTCCTCATTGTAACATATATAAAAACATATATCAAATAAATAAAAATAAATGTAATATCTGAAACCACACCGGTGGGTGACATTACCCATAGCCTACAACAATAGTTCACATAGTAAATTTTATATAATGTCCATTTCCACAGTTCTAATTCCATCTTTAAAACAACGGAGTCATCATACTTTTATAAACCTGGGCTCTACCCCAAGTCCACAAGGGAAGCTTTAGAAGTATTTTCCCATTAAATGGACAAAGGAACAACACGTTTGCATATTCCTCGATTAAAGTGGACTTGCTGATGGCATTTTAGTCGAAGAAAACACAAGTACAAACAAACTTGTGGACTGAGAAAAGCTTGGTTTCCACACAGTTTTCCTCACATTATCTTAGACATCTAATGTGGTTGCATGTGTTGTTATATTTTCTACACATTCAAATCCTGCATGTTGGTACATTTTATTTCTAGTATATAATCTTGTTTTTCCTCACATCATAATATCCCCACATCATGTATCCTTCACGTTCTCCTCCTTTAACTGTGTTGTGTATCAGAGAACAGTGAGGTATGTGGTCATCACAGTCCACTCTTCACAGTGGAGGACCTAACTTCAAAGCCTCTCTGTATCCCTCCACCACCTGTGGTCAGGCAGCCAAATTGTCAGTGGGTGAGAAGTTATTTACAGGTCTATTCTCTGTGTCTCCTCTTTCACTGAGGAACACCCCCCACTGTCCCCTAAAAAAAACTGTCTAGAAAACAGTCTGCTTTTATAGCAGTTTGTTAAAGAGAACAAAATGGACCTGTCCTTTTTTCGTTTCTCTCCCTCCTTCCTCTTTGTTTTTTTCATTTTAGATTTGCCCAGACAGGGTTGCTATGACAACCTAGTTTAGTCTCATCGCATCTGGCAAATTTATTTTCCCACCATCTCATAATACCATCTTGTCAAAATTATACACCTTCCATGTTGTTGCGTTGCTTTCATCTACCTTTTACTGTCAGGTTTACAACAAGCATATTTTTCTTTGTACACTTTTCATTTCACACTGGGTTATTCATGAGCATTAAAAGCAGAGCTGACACTATGGTATGAATACTGTCCATGCATTGTCATTATATTGACTCACAGAAGAAGCATTGCCACTCTCCCCCTCTTCTCTCCTGCTTTAAATTACACAAATGTGTCCTCTTTTGTGCTCCATTCACAAGTACATCTTGCCAAATTACACATCTCACTGTTGCACCATAGTAACCTTTTCTCTTCCCTATTGTCTTTGTGTTCTTTTCCTCCTCCTCTAGTTTACATAGGATTATAAGACTCCAATTGTATTGTCTTTGTTACTATAACCGTCTGTGCAGAACAAAATAAAGGCCTACAATGATCCCCAAATCCAAAATAATGTATCACCTCGTTCAGCCTCGTGCTTGAGTGGAGAACATCTCAGCACTCTCCATAATACAGTCATGAAAGCAAAAGGCAACTCTGCTCCATTTTCATCTCCTCATGGTCATTTAACAAAGCAGAGTGATGTTTTCCTCCTGGTCATCATGACACACTGAGCATGTGATGACTAACATTCCAAAGTATGTGAGTTTAATCTTCAGGTTTAACTCTGTTTTTTGATGGTGGTTTACTTCTTAGTGGGGTAAATCATCATGGTAACTTATGCTGAACAGCTAACCTGCTCCAGAACAGTTACTGTCAACCTGTCAACCTATTTTTATAGATCAATGGAATCATTTTGCAGAGTTTATAACAAAAGGATAGAGTTACTAAATGATTACATACTCACAATTACAACTTTTTACTGAACAAAGATGCTTTTATCCATTCATTGTTGAATATTTCCCATGATTATAAATCATTATAAAAACATTTCAGTCAGATTGATCTCATCAGACATCAACTCTCCTTTCTGCTTTGGCAGCAGAAACAGTCTGACATTGCTGTAACTTTTTCTCAGAAAATGTTTTTTACTCAGAATAGTTCAGAAAAAATTACCATCAGACAAAAGTCAGTTAGAAACGATCATTTTTGTTTTTATTAACAATATATCCTTAACCTGACTTTATTAACTGGAAATTATTTCTAGTATCTTTTCTATTCTAGTCACGTGATTATATTGCTTACATTTCACCTTGCTAAATATCATTTTTGGAATTTGCTGTAACTGAATCAACATGTAGTTATCAGTGTTTCCTCTCATATCATATTATCATATTATTACAATCCTGGGTTGACTTACTGAGTTTGTAACCACTGTTGTGTGACCACTTAGCAAAACTGCTGTTTAGTGAAGCTAGATAACAAAAAGATATCTTGGGTGTGTTGAACTTGTTTTGTAGTACAGGCCTCCAATCTCTACATTTTATTTTGTTTCTGCATTAGATAACAGAGGGCCTTCAAGTTTGCTCAACCAGCTGCAAAAACATCACATATACAGTATAAACATAATATAATCACCTGACCAACAAATTCAATACATTTAACAAGAAAAACATTAATTATGTCAATTACAAAACACAATGCAAAACACACCATCGTATTGATCTGGGGCAAGTCATAATATACAATGTTGTATTTATGTAGGGACAGTAAAAAGGCTCAGAGAGAAATTTCCTGTCAGTTCGGAAATCAATTGTGTTGCAATGTGGAGGGGACAGAGCTGATCTAATGTACATTCACTGAATCGATACTTGGAAACTGGGACAGATCAAAGAGATGGAGTCAGAGAGACAGCAGGACAGTGGAGGGACAGATAAGAAAAAGAGTAGAAACCACCTTAATAGAGGCACTGAAGCTTAAACCTTAACACAGACTGACCCATGTGGGGTCCACCTTCATAATGTGGCAGTTACTTTGTGGTAATTTGATTGCAAATTGCTTTGTTATTATCGTATACACAGTGCACACATGCCCAAAGCTAATTTTTGCCCCAGGGCCCCTGTGGTGGATGTTTTCCTGGTCTGCATACTCTGAGTCATTATCAACAGTCAGTATCTCTGTGTCAGTATAAGTACCCTACTGGCAACTCTGCAACACTCAACCTGCTTCAATTTAGTACGAAGGCTCACATAAAATACAATTTATATAAAATAACATATCTCAAAACTTGGAGAGCATCCAGCATCACTATCGAACCTAATCATTAGTGGTTAAAACAAAAAGGGAATTATTATTCATCAGTATTATATGAAAGAACATTTAACAATTTAATCAGTTTTACAGTGTGACATGAAGACATGAAGAATATATATTTTTAAACTCGTTAGACTTGGGTACTTTAAATCTCTGTCAATTCACTTCCAATGGAGAATGTAAAGGATAGTTTTAAATGAAAAAGTAATGGCTGATTCTGCCATGGAGTTGTGAAAAAGTGTTGTTAGTTTTTCACACACACCAAACCAGTTGAGTTTACTCTGGGAGTGCAGTTGTTACAGGGTTAGGGTTAGGGTTAGGTTCCATTATATAATATCATTACACTGCATGTTTTTTTCTCTTGTCTGCTCTGTGGTCCAAATGAGCGACAAACCAAGTTGTGTGTTTTTTTTCTTTCAGATTAAAAGCCTACGATAAAGGGATTATCAAGACAACATAGAGTGAGTATTACGTTCGCATTAACAGGGGAACAGGAGAAATGGAATAAAAGCCTGTCTTTAATATAAATCTGGTTATGTCTGCTAATGAGGCCATAAAATTGAGGCCATAAAATCACGTAACATCTGTGATCCAACAATATCTACCTTAAGCTTGTTAATGTTAGCTAGCATTAGCTACCATAAGCTATTGGTCAAACCAGACAAAGTAAACCTAAAGCAGAAAAAGTTGAGTTGAGCAAAGTTGTGTTTTATAGCTTATCAGTTTGACTTTTAATGTGTGTATTATTTGATCTTTCAAAAGTTGCGAAGTGTCATTTTAAGGTTTTTGTTATAGACATTTCATACTATGGTATATGCAGTACAAAACTATGGAGCAAAGATGATTGCACTCTGCTTCTTGATGTACAGTATATCGTAAAATATGACCCCAGCTTTAAAGGAATGTGTTGAGTGAATGAGGAGCTGGCACCGTCTGAGGTGTGAGCAGTGACTAAAGTTAAGGCCATCGTGTCTGAGTGTGCATTTAGGTACATGCCTCATTAATTCCACTTCACTCACTTCCACACTAATGAGATTCTGGATAAGAGGTGGTACTCAGGTGGTCATGTTCATCTCTTTTTAATCAAGAAAGGCTGAGCATACTTGTTCTTTTTAATCATCACCTTGTTTCACAGCTGGGACATTGCTCAGCAAATTTGTAGGCATTGAGTTAAAACTGAAAAGTTGCACAGTCCTGTGTACAGGCAAAATAAAAACTGAGGTAACACTTACAGTTACCCATAGCTATTAACTCCACCATTGTGTACCTAACATCAATTTAACGGAGTACTTACACACTACACTACATAAGGTCCACCCCGATTAACGCAGCTGTAAATGTAGATTTAAATAGGCTCAAAAGTCCAAGAACAAAAAGACACAGTGGCTTTAGAAAATATTCAGATTCATTTTTTTTTTATTTCACTTTGTCACAATGGGTTATTAAGTGTAGACTAATGGGGAGCTTTATTCATTTAAAATTTAATCTAAAGCATACTAAAAAATACTTTCTGAACTGTGTCCTTCCTTTGTAAAGGCAGTGCCTAAGATCACCTTCAGAGCAGACTGCATCCTTGTTTTTCATGCAAATGAAATGCAGTAATTAAAATGTGTAATATGTAATATGTTTTTATGACCAACAATCTCAATTTCTCCTGTAATTACTTGTGGATCTTTGTACTTCTTGGGGGTAGCAACAATGTCCCAACTTATAACAAATGTTGCATTATTTTGCAACATACACAATGACCTCTTAGTGGTTTTGCAGTGTTTGCAGTAAGTCCAGTCATACATCCAAAACCATAAACTGTGTGCATATGCAGACATTATTAGTTTATACACTGTGACCGTGTCTGAAATCTCACCCTTATTCAATAATTAACTTTTCCCTATGCAGTTCACACAAAAAACACTCATACATCACTGAAGGGAGTAGTGTTGCATAACTGTAATTTCAAAATGTAAATGTGAAGCACCGAGTGGTGGAATTTTTAGCAAAAGGACATAGACTATGGACACTACTTTTTTGTCACTTTGGGGGAATTTGTTACATTTTATATTTAGAATTTGTACAAATGGAGGTGGGTAAATGTTTCAGGCTGGATTTACTTCTCAAGGGAGGTTCCAATATTACCTTTGCTGGACAGTAATTTCAAACATGCCCAAAGCATCTATTTTTCACCCACCCCAGTAATAATTACAACCATAGTTACCCACTGTCTTTCTGTTAACTCACTGTACTTCAAATCCCATCCAGAAGGATGTCATTATATTTTTAAATGAATCTCTAAGTTTTTCTGTGGGAGAAGAAGCTTGTCCTACTTTTTTGAAATTCTGCTCAGTGTGAAATTTGCCTTTTGTGTGAAAATGAAGGCAGTCAAAACTGTTATTGCTAATCTAATAGATGGAAATATGCTTATACCAACACACAGACCTATTTTGAAACTAACATGACAACAGAAAAAAACTGAAGCCATCAGGAGAAGAATGGGAGCAGAGAAATCTTGTTGAACATGGCACTATCAGGAGGCCAGATGATTATAAGGTTGTCCTAGTCAACTCTAGGTGCATGTAACTGTGACAGCTGCAAAGCTGAGTGTTTGGTGCACACAATTTTCACACAAATTCATGGAATGGATGTAGCACCGAAGAACATAGTGCATAGAATTCTTCTCATTCTTCATTCCTACTTATTAGGGAGAGAAATGTCAGCATAAGAACTGTGTGGTAGGAGCTTCATGACATGGCCAAGAAATGGCATAGAAGCCTCAACATCAGCTGGAGTCATGTAAGGCACAGCAATTAATTAGCCCTCACTAATGCTGCAAGTCCCTGCAGCTAGGCTCCAAAACTGGGTTGAAAGCCTTCTCCAGAAGTGAAGGCTGGTGCAGTAACAACAGCCATGGTTTTAGAATGACATGTTCAACATTCAGTTTGGGTGTAATGTTGTGGCCACATACTTTGAGAGCTAGTGAACAATACAGTGGAATTAGGCAGCTTCTTTCACTATCTCAGATGTGATTCATGAGAGACACTGAGTTGCATCTTTGCCTTGTTATTAACTTGTCTAATGGTCAAGCTAAGGTCATACCTACTTCTTAATGTGACATCAACCATTTGTCTACCGTCAAGGCCATCAGCTACATCCAAACACTAGCTCTTAGGACTTTTTATTTGGCTGAAGCTGAATGGCGCAGTTGACTGTTCCCTGGAAAGATGCCAGTGAAAGCAGACGGACAGACAGTGTGTGGTTACCAGCAGTACATTGAGGGGAGAGGGGAGTGTTTGCTGGACTCCTTCCTGGCCCGAGCAGTGAACCAAATGTCAAGGAGCACACTGAGGGGGATGAATAGTTTACAGAAAAAATAGTTTACAGAAAAAAACTGGAGAGACACATGGTTTTATTACTATGTCCACTGAAAAAAGGCCATAACCTAGAACAGCCCTGTGTTTATTTCTAAGTAGAATTGGAGTTTTAAAGCCATAATATGTAGAGGGATAAAGGGGTTACCTGTCCCTACAAAGAGAATCGTGAAGTAGTTTTGGATTTAAAAAATCTGTAGATCTGTGAAAACCTGTAGAGAGAGATGTAATTAAGCCTTTATCAGGCAAGTGACTATATATGGTAAGTTCCGCGGACATCCAAATGGCGTCGCTACGTGGCCCAGTGAGGTCGGAGAATCAATATATATATATATATATATATGCCTGAGCCACAGCTGCTAGTTCTAGTTATATATATATATATATATATATATATATATAACTATATATATATTCCTTTAACTTTATATGTGTTTTTCTATTTTTTTAAAAATATATATATACACCTTGTAGAATTTTTTTTTTTTTTTTTTACCCTAGATGGGCAAGGAACCATATATGGTAACTTAATTGATCTTGATTTTCTACATGAAAATTGAATATTTTCAAAAATGTCACAAAAGTAAAAAAGTCTTGTTGTGCCCTGCTATGACACTCTAGGGTTGAAATTTTGAATTTCCAAGTATTTCAATGAGTGCCCGATAAAGGGTTAAGTCAAAAAAACAAAAGAGTAATTTAACCCAAATTACAGAACTTAACATTTCAATGGTATGTAGCCATAGGACACGCTTTTGGTTTTATTTATGCATGGAGCAGGGCTGTCACTTTTAAATTCAAACCACTTTTTGAATATGGAAAAATAATTCTGTAACCTGTAATGATCTGTTCAAAGCTCAACAGGCCATGTCTTGTACCCAGCTAGAGGGACTGTCTGACCCATTGCATGTAACCTAGACTATTACTGTTGTCTTTTCTAAGGCAAAATGGAGAAAACTAGTAAGTCATGCTGGATGGATAATCATGTCACCAAACCATTTGAGAAGTATGGATAAAATGTGGCTAAAGCTAAGGTTTTCTGTAGAATTTGTAAAACAAAACTGCCTTACAGCAATATCCACCAGACTATGCATCTAAAATGGGGCAATAATGTTTCAGCCTCATTAGGGGTGAGCAGTGGTGTCAGACAAGGAGGAATTTTGTCACCATTTTCTTTCAATCTTTATATTGATGATCTGTCTAAGCAATTGAAAGAAAGTAAAACTGGATGCATGATTGGAAGTACTATAGTGAACCATATTATGCATTTAAATGATCTTGTGGTCCTTAGCCCAGGTTGAACTGGTCTCCAGCAGCTCCTACCTAGCCTCCTGCTATAGGTTCAGTGTATGGTGTGGAACATATCAAATACAAGTTATCTGTAATTTCTTGACTTTAAATTGTCTAATACTGCTAGTGTCTGTAATAAGGTAAAATATTATGGAGATGACATCTTATTACGGAGTAAATGGCAGATGTATATGATATTTACAGGCAATGCTGCAAGAAGATATATGAAAACACATGGACTTAAAAGTAAAACTATCTTCATGGCTAGATAGCTCCACAACTGTTGGACAGGTTGACCAAACTGATCTCTTTCTGCCCATATTATTCCCATTCATTGCATTTTGTGTATTCCTAAAACATTTTTGCATTGACATTGCCTTATGTTTGCTTGTTGTTACCCCACAGACACTCAGCCTGTGGAGATGAGGGGAATTTGAGAAGGTGATATGGAAATACACCACACGTTTTATTTTTAGCTTGATGGATTATGATCCTGACAAGGCAGGCTTCTATTTTTGTTCTGTACAAATAAGTCTGTAACTAAAGCACAATTATCTGTGTTTCAGTGCCAATCTCTATCCAACATTTCAAATCTCTTTCTGCCATTTACTGAGGTGCATTCAGTATTTCTGCCTTTTATGACATGATGTGATTAACATCAGCACTTTCTTGTTCTGTAACACTGACCAAGGCAATTACTATCATCACAGATCTGCCACTCGTTACTGCAGTTGCTGAGTTTAAAATGAACTATATTGCATACACACCATAATAAAGAAGTAAGAGTATGTTTGCAGACTTGTGGAACACTCAGTTCTTTCCATACTGATTCAGACACACAAGATAACAAGCACCCAGTCTGGCATTTCAAAGCTGATGGGCGACAGTAATAGACACACACATTGAGAAAAAATGAAAGTATGTGTATGTGTATGTGTGCTGGCAGGCCATGGTGGCATGCTCTATTCTCTCTCACTACTCTCTCAGATTTACCAAGGAGGCTGATAGTTACCTAAAAATCACCCAGTCAAGCTGTATCAAGTCTTTTCGCAGTTGAGAAATGGATCTGAAAACTTAAGAGTCCAATCTGATATGATTGGACACTGTATTGTGGCCTGGGCTGCAGGTCACAAGAAGTAAACATGGGACTGAAATTTCACCACACAACTGTGCGAGCTGTTCAGTGAGGGAGACTCACAGGTGAAGTGGTGTGGCCCAGTTTGCAAACACAGTTATGTCTTTCTCAGGATGTACATTTTAGGATTAATGGCAAATTGATGTATTATGTATTGTAGGGGTTAATTACACCAGCAAATGAATGGCTAATACTGCCTTACTAGCTAATAATCAACTTAAAACCGATATTTGAGGTGCAGTACACTTCATTCTTTGGGGAGAAAGGCTGTCTATTGTGCTGACTCTTCTCATATCCTGTACACGAAACAATCAGAATGTGGGAACTAATTAATTAAGAGTAGACGTGAATTAATAAAAATGTGGCAACAAATTGTCACTTGTGCGCACACTATAGCATTTCAAGTTCTCAAAATAATATAACATAGCCTCCATATTTATATATATTTTTCTCTATATGACCACTCTGAGGTTCCATAGTATCTACACATAAACTGTTGCTAGCTAATTTTCAACTGTGGTCCTTGGCTCTCAAGGCTGTAGCGAGGGACAATCCAAGCATGAATGTAAATTATGGCCATTTTTTCAAGCATTTCACATACAGTTTAATGTGACTGCAGAATTTTATAAATGCTTTTAAGCATAGAAATGTAAAACCCAGAGATCCATTTAGGTCAAACTGATGTCAAACTTCAAGGTTGACATTATTCCATGTTGTAATTAGTCTTAAGTTTAAGTCTAAGAGAAGCTCATCTGTACAACTACAATTCTTAACAAACCAGTCTAGCTGAACTGGGAGTAAATAATTCAGTGGCTAATCTAGCAAAGGTATTTTTTTCCTCAAAAATGTGGCCTAAAAAGTAACTGGCTTTTTTCTTCTGAATTTGACGTGTCATAAGTTCCTGAACATTTTTCTTTATTGACACTGCTATTCCAGGTATAAACTCAGTTCATACAGTACACACCGATCAGCCTCAACATTAAAACCACTGACAGATAAAGTCAATAGCATTGTTCACCTGTTCTGCTGGGAATCTGCTGGTATCTGGGCAGGTTGAACGCAACATCTTGAGCTCTTCGTTTTGTTCCTTGAGCCATCGTTGAGCAGCATTTGTGGTGTGTCCTGCTGGCCTCTGCCACTGGAGAGTGTCTTTGCCATTGGGGTGTGTGGTTGGTCTGCAGCAATGTTTAGGTGGGTGGTACATATCAAAGTAACATCCTGATGAATGTCAGGATCCAAGGTTTCCCAGCAGATCATTGTATCGAGATGACCAGTGTTATTGACTTACCTGTCAGTGGTTTTAAATTTTGTGGCTGATCAGGGTATGATAAGATGGAGATGACTCAATTGTCATCATGCCACATAGTAATCTTTCTTTACTTCTTTTCTTGTGACTAACTGGAATCCCTTCTTCGTATGACTACAAAGTGCATTAGCTACTGGTTAATATTTTCATTTCTTTAAAAATCCACTCATTCTGGAACAGTCGACGCAGTGTGTCACCTGGAACTGGTTGCCGCCAACTGTTGTTGAGGGAATTATTAGTTTCAGGGTCTGGCTTCACTCCCAGCCAAATTCCAAGTATCTGTTCCAATATCTGTTGTGGTTTAAAAATGATTTCTAAATAGATATTCGTCATATGACAGATGGACTACTCCTATCTTAAGCATGTTTAATAACTACATAATTAATTTTCCTTGGATTTGTGGGCATTTGCCCACTGCTACAGAATGAATATGTGAAACACTGGACTGACTGATTGACAGAATGGAACGGATGGACGGAAAATGCCATAAATAAATCCACACAGGCTGGATAAAGGAGAGATCTGTGTGTTATGTAGGGAGGTACGGTGGCTTCACAATCCTACGTACATGGTCTGCAGGAGGCTCTGTGGAACCGTGCAGCCAGCCTTGGGAGGGAAGTTCCAAAACAATCCAGGCCCCATCTAGCAGCGGGTATAAAAATACAAGAGACAAGATCTACTGTACTGGTGATGGTGCATTGCAGGTGCAAAGGCAATAATAACACTCACAGAAGTATAAGACTTCATGCAATAAAACTACACAGAACAGAAAGAAGGTAATATTAGGATGGAGACAGAGATTAATAGGATCCTGTGGAAATGCCGTAAAAGACGGAAAATGCAAAGCTTAACAATTAAAATAAAAAGTTTTGTGATTGAGTTACTGACATTCTAGTTATGTTGTTATATATATATATTTATATCTTCTAAAGATGAAAAAGTGATCTAAGAAGTATCTTATCCTTGCAGAACTTAGAGAAGCCAGTATGAGGTCTTCAAAGCTGCATTAACTGATCTTCATCAGACCAGAAAGAAGAGTAGCAATACAGACTGTAATTTACACAAATAACTGTAGTTTTGTTTCCCAGTAGACACTAGGAGGCTAACTAATTAGAGCAGCGATCCAACAGAAATGTCCAACAAAGAGAAAATATATCAGCATGCAAAACATGTAAGAACAACATTGCTTTTCCAGTGGCTCGCTTGCAGTGCCAACTTTCATTGTTTAGCTGTTGAAAATGCCAAGGGGGTGAGAGGCTGGTGGAGGAAGGGAGGTTGGGCGGAGAGTAAGATTTGGGAATTCCAAGCAGAAAGAGCTGGTAACACAGAGCAAGTTTTAGCCAGAAAGCTCAACATCTTCAAAATCAAAGAGTCACCAGTATTGACCAACAATCGTCCGAATCATAAAAAACATATATGGATAATTGTCTTCTAAAGGACAGTTGAAACCTCTCTTATTGCCTCTACCCTACTGAAATTTGAAATCTCTCCTTTAGTGTGAAGAAATGTAGATTACAATCATACAACTGTGCATATTTATGATTATTTGACTGATATCCTGAGAGATGGCGTTGGTAGAGGGCATTGTTACTGACTGGAACATGTCATAACTGTATATCTTATGAAATGCTGAACTTTTCCATTCTTTTTAGCAAGCTCACATAGTATTAGTACATAGCTGTCTGTCCCTTATCGACTTTCAACATTTACGCAACTCAGATCACTCACTGCAACAGTTAGTCCTATAACCTCCGCACAGTACAAAAGTTGAAACAACCACCAAGGTCATACAATATATCATTTTTCTTATTCTCTCATACTTGTCATACTGGCTCCGTGTAGCTCATGTAGAACCAAAAGCAGGAGTGTATGCTCTTTGTAAATCTATTTATAAACCCTGAGCTGAGAAACTGACCTGCTCCCAAAGGGAAGACAGGCTCAGTGTCAGTGGCTGTTTCATGTGCTGAAAGAGCATCAGTAGTGAAAAAAGCCAATAAGTTTTGCAGCTTTCAAACAAATGTGTGAAAAACACATCCAGCAAGGAAATGGTAAGAAGAGCAGAGTTCTGGATCCTACTAAGAAACTATGCATGAAGACCAAACAAAAGTAGGACATTGACAGTGTCATTCAACAAAAAAATCAATTGTGTTATGGTAGTTATGGTTTGACCCAGTCAACCAAAAATACAGCTTTTGTGAGTTGTTTGAGGTTTATTATTGTTAATAAATAAACCTTACTACAATTAAAATTACAAAAAATTCCAACCAACAAATGTGACCATCCAGATAGAGTAAAGGCACCACATTAGTTTTTTACTGTTATTCCCTAATGGATCATAACCTCAGTCTTTCAGGTGCTGTAGCAACAGCCAGACGCAGGCAGATTTGAGGCACCACTAACATAAGCCTGCACCAAATTCAATCAACTTTTATGACCTCCACCTACTGTAGAGTCATCATTCACTCACATCAGTCTGCTGCAAACCAAACATTATTTTCCTCAGGACACACTGCTCTCTCCTCTCTGCAGTTATATGCCACTTTATAATCAGATCTGTGGTGTTGTAATGTTTAGTTTTTCATAGAAGCAGCAACTTCAACGTATCAACCCAACTTTATTATTCCAATACAAGTGTAATACAACATAAATCATTTCCCTTCAGGTGAAACACAGACTAATCTTTTCAGTTCTATTAATAGGCAATGATGTGGAATAAATGGCACATTTGTTTCCTAAGAGGTCAATAAATTCAACCTGTCGACATCCTGTTCACACAAATGCAGAGGCAATGATATGTGTGGTGGTGGTTCAAAGTCTAGTACAAAGCCTCAGCACCAGCATTCACAGACACCATGCCAAAAATCCTGTCCTCGTTTTAACAGTCTCCTCTTCCTCCTGCAAACCTCTAACACAAAACAGCTACAGCGCGTTGGATTAAGCTCTCTTACTGTCGCACAGATATAGGATAAAGTTAATAATAATATGCTCATGTCAGGTTTTTAAAGAGTTTTAGCCTTGATTTTGGTACAAAAATACTTCCAGAGGACTGTTTAATACGCATTCTCGGACAGAGACAGTTTAAAAATGTCATGCTCCAGACAGATAAAGCTTCACTGTACCTGTGGAGTACTTCAGCGTTTCTCTGTCTTCCTGGCTGTGTTTTTGGTGTCTGTGTCCGTGTGTGCGTCCCTCAGGCTACTAAGCACTGGATGAGTGCACAAAGCTGAGTTTGTGTGCCTGTGGGTGCACCAGACAAAATGAGAGAGAGAGAGAGAAAGAGAGGGCGAGGTAGAGACTTCATCTCTGTCTCTCTCTCTCTCCCTCCCTCTGTCTCCCTCCCCTTCCTGACAATAAACAGAGGGCACGTGGCTTCACCAATGATGCAGCACACTCAAGATCACAGCACCACAAAGGGAGGGGAGAAAAGAAGTGACAAATGGAGGAGACAGAAAAGAATTGTAGAGGAAAGAAGGAAATAAGAGTAAAGAAAGAAGAAAGAACAAAAGGATTGAGTTTGGTGGAGAGAGAGAGATATTATGTGTATGACTATCCTGTGTGCGTGTGCGTTCATCTTGTTTTGAAAGCAGGACACTGCAGGTCTGAGTTGGTGCACTCAGGCTTTGAAATTGCTCACGCTTTTTAGAACACACTGGCAAAATGGGAACAAATTAATCAAAATCTGAAGGAAAATATTCTGTTCTGAGCAACCAATTCTGATACAAAATGACATCATACTGGCACACAGACATCCTTACACCCACACACACAGGCAGACCAACATGACAGACCACAGGCAACTAGAACATCTTGTTTTTCTAATTTGCGATACCGTCAAAGGAACTGACTGGGTTTCGGGAAACTAAGGCATAAACTGATGGGACCACCAATTCCAAAATTATCCATGTGTCCCTGGTAGATCACTGACTACAGCAATCCTTGTTAAACTTAAGCATTCAACAGCATTTAGCATTACATAACATATATTTTTGTTGCCTCTTAAACTCTGTATTTTGTACAATGTCCCCTTTTATTTTCTCCAGAAGAACAAAAATTTTTTTACAGATCAGTTCCCTGCACCAGCAGATGTCTAGACAACAGTGTCTGGTTTACACCCTGATGTGCCATGTTCGTCAGATGATGCAGGACACCTAGCTGTTCATCCAAATTTTGCCTTTTGGAAACAGAGGAAACTCTGGGACTAGATCTCTGAATCACTGCATCTGAATCCTAAATCTGGCAAGTTCCCTAGTTGGAGAAACAACCAGGCCAGTTAGAGCACTTGTGGGTGCAAGACTGAGCAGTAACACAAGAGAAGGAAGATGCAAAAAGTTGAAACTTTTTAAGGAGGAAAATGTTCTCAGCACATCTTCTTAAGATATGCAGCTGAGGGGCGCCCCCATAGCCGAATGGTTGGGGTGCGTACCACATGGGCTTAAATGCCCTGAGCAGCTGGTCCCCGGATCGACTCCCGGTCTGGCCGGATCTTTACTGCGTGTCATTCCCCCACTCTCTCTCCCTGTTTCCTGTCTCATCTCCACTGTCCTGTCCATTAAAGGTGAAAAAGCCCAAAAAAATAACTTAAAAAAAAAAAAAAAAAAGATATGCAGCTGAATCAGGTGCCTCTCAGAGCAGTGAAAATAAAAGACTTCCTTATAGTTGATTTTTTTCCAGGTCTCCTGTCTTACCTGGGGAGAATTATTGATATATTAAAGACTTTCAAAGATTTTAAGTGTGAAAAATACGATATCCTAGTGACTTTGGATGTGTAGAATTTTTACACCTGCATACCTCATGTAATTGGTCTTGATGCTGTCTCTTATTACTGTCCCAAACATCACAATGGAATCTTGCCCCCAAATCAGTACAAAAATTGTCAGAAATTATTCTTACCATAAACTTTTTCAAGTGTTGTGGCACCACTGTGGGGAATGCCTTAACCCCATCTTATGCTTTTCTGATGATGGGAAGTGAAATTAACTCTACCCACTTCACAACACATTTTGGTCTAAAAGTGTTCCTCTGAAAAGATTTACTGACATTCTGGTCATATGGAGAGGTATCAAAGGAGAGGTGGTTGAGTTTCTTAACTACACTCACCAAGCACTTTATCAGGAACACAATACTCGTACAGGGTAGGGCCTCCTTTTGCTCTCAGAACAGCCCCAATTGTTTGTGCCATGGATCCCACAAAATGTCCTTTGAGATTCTGGTCCACATTGACATGACTGCATCACATAATTTCTGCAGATCTGTCAGATTCATGCTGAAAATCTCCTGTTCTACCACATCCCAAAGGTGTTCTATTGGATTCATATCTGGTGACTCAGGAGGTCAATGACGTAAACTGAACTCATTGTCATGTTCAGGAAACTAGTTTGAAATGACTTTTGCTCTACAACATGTTCAGTAACAATACTCAGGCTGTGGCATTCAGACCATGACTGATTGGTACTGATGGGCCAAAAGTGTGCCAACAAAATTCCCCACACCATTGCACCACAAACCTGGTTTGTTTATGCAAGGCCAGTTGATGCCAAATTCCAACTGTATCATCTTTGTGAATCGCCAGACATATAGCTTCATCAATTCAATTCAATTCAGTTCAATTTTATTTATATAGCGCCATATCACAACAAAAGTCATCTCAAGGCACTTTTCATATAGAGCAGGTCTAGACCATACTCTTTAAAATAGATATTTACTGTATCTGCATGATTTTATGTACTGCACTACTGCCACATGACTGACTGGTTGGATAAATGCATTAATAAGCAGGTGTATGGGTTTTCCTAAGAAAGTGCTCAGTGAGTGTATACACCAAAAATTCTTTTTACAGCCACACCATCTTTGCAATCCACCAAACAAACCAGCCAGCCCTCTTAAGCTGCCTCATCTTAGCAAGCAACCCACCATTCACCTCTGTCTGCTCATCACAGTTTTAACAAGTGGTTATCTGAACTGTAGCCTTTCTGTCACTTTGAACTAGTCTGGCCATTTTACCAAAACAAGGTGATTTTGCCTGCAGAATGGCCATGCAGTGGAATTTTTGTATTTTTTGCACCATTCTGAGTATACTGTAGATACTGTTGTGTGTGAAAATCCCAGGAGATCAGCAGTTTCAGAAATATTCAAACCAGGCTGTCTGGCACCAACAATCGCACCATGGTCAAAGTCACTGAGATCATACTTTTTCCCATTCTGATGTTTGATGTGAACATTAACATGAACTTTGTCCTCATATCTTTAGAGTACTCACTAATTGCCATAATTTGTTTTATTTCTCCTCTCTGTTGGTATGTGGTGTGAGCCCTCTTTCTTGGATTACTTCATGTCTTGTTTTGTTTGTATTTCTCCCAAGAGTCATGAGGTTCAGCAAATTAAGTAATGAACCAGCTGGCTCATGATGTAGGCTACTAAGTAACAATTTCCTCCCCCCTTAGCTAAGAAATGGAGTGACACTGCATTTACTTGTGACTAGTGTAACGCATGCTTCATATTAAAGCAATCATGATGTTGACTGTTGAGTCTATGTTTGCCATCATAGCAAGTGATCAAGAGGATCATTCAGAATTTCAAAGGAGCCATCCATCTGTCTGTTTATTCATCCAACCACCCCAGCATCCTTTCCTTCCTTTTCCCTGCTTTTCTTTTTTCTCACGGACAGTATGACCTACTTAACACACCACAGTCTCATTGACAAGACAGCAGCTTCAAACTAATGAGGAGCTTGCCGAAACACTCTGCTATCTGACTTTTCTTGAACAAACAACATTTAACAATCACACAACAGTCTAATTTACTTTAAACTTATTTTATTTCTATGGATGTATCCCTGAAGTATTCATCCAATAATAATAGGCAGTACCATGTTATGGAACACTTAATATGATTCAGAAGTTATTTAAGGCATATCTGTGTCACCCTATACACCCACCAAATACTTTATCTAGAACACCTGCAAACCTGCTTATTCATGACATTATCCAATGAACCAGCCATGTGGCAGCAGCACAGTGAATAAGGCCATCCAGGCACAGGTCAGGAGCTTCAGTTAATATTCACATCAAACATCATAATGGGGAGTGACTTTGACTGTGACATGATTGTTGGTGCCAAACAGGCTGGTTTAAATATATGCTGATCTCCTTCATGCAAAACTGTCTCCATATAGTTTACTCACAATGGTGTGAAGCGTCCAGTGGGTGGTAGAAACACCTTGTTGATGAAAGAGGTCAAAGTAGTCTACATTTTGACTCCTGGCTTTAATTTAGTTTTAGTCTTTTGACAAAAATGCATATTAGTTTTAGTCGAATTTTAGTCATTAGATTTTTGTTAATTTTAGTCTAGTTTTCATCTCTGACATGTTTGTCTCATTTGCGTCATACACTTCCATTTTTTATGTCCTCTAAACATTTTGGCTACAGCTATCACCATCTTTTTCACAGTTACCATGGTTACAGGTGTCTATTGCAAGGTGTCCATGTCACTGTGCTCTGCAGTAATACACACATTGAGTAACCTCAGAAAATACACTTCATAGCATTTTCCTGTCTGTTTTGAACAGAATCGTTCTCTCTAATCTAATCTAGCACTACTACTACCTGTGTTGTTCATAAGCAGTGAGTCATTCAGAAGCTAGATTCACTCACTGACTTGACTGAAATACTGTTCATAGCCTGGGTTTGGTTTGAGATGAGCAACAATGCTGATTTTTGTTTAGTGAACATCTGGAGGGAGATTTAGATGGTTACTGCTGACATTAATTTCACAATTTAACAATTTTGATAGCAACAGGAAGTATAGTTGACTTAAAGTAATGTGGTTACATCCACATCCCTAGCACTTGATAGCTACATTAGCTTACCTCTTCATTGTCATGTCTGGCTCTGCCTGCAAAGGTCATGTCTCTTCTTTTTTTGTTTTCATGTTGCATTTTACTGTTTTATTTTGGTCACTTACCTTCTCCTCATTTCGGCATCTACTTCCTGCCCTCATGTGTTCCTGCGTCTGTGACTATCGACCCCACCCTGATGTGTTGCACCCGTGTCTCTTTGTCTGCCTGTTGTGACTACCTACCCATGTATCAAACTTACCAGTAAAGATTCTAATTTTACTCTTGCTTGTGTCTGAGTTGTCTGTTTGAGTCCTTGCCTCTTGGTCATTGTGCATGATAGTACGAACTGGCTATTATGGACTCAGCCAAGCCGAGCTCAGGGTTCAAGGGGTTGCAATCCTACATCAGCAGGCAAGTGTGTTGCTGTGTGTTGTGGATGAATTTAGTCCATAAATCTGTTTCTTCCAAGAAGGTGGAAGGTGTTTCTTATTGATGACAGTGGCACAGGTTAAGTGGCTAAATTATCTTCTGAACAAGAGATATTTTGGGTAGCAGGGAAAATGGTTTTGCTGATCAGGAGCTAAGGCGGCACAGTGATGCTGAGAGTGTGAATGGTCGTTTGTCTCTATTTATCAGCCATGCAATAGACTGGTGATCTGTACAGGGTTAGGGTTAGACTGAACCCCACCTCTCACCCAGTGTCAGCCTTTAAGGATTATAGTTTCACTTTCCTTATGAAAAATAGGGTGTCAGCAAATACTTTTTCTTCATAATTTTCCTTAATGAATGGAGAATGGCCAGCCTGGTTGGAGCTGACAGAAAGGTTATGGTAACTCAGATAACCACTGTGTGGTGAGCAGAAAAACATCTCAGAACGCACAACACGTCAAGCCTTGTGGTGGATGGGATACAACAGCAGAAGACCATGTTGGGTTCCACTGCTGTCAGCCAAGAGTACAAATCTGAGGTTGCAACAGACACACTCGACCACTCTGTCAGTGTTCTATGAAACTATAAAAATTAGTTGAAATAGGCTAAAAAACTCTGTAGTGCCATTTGGTAAATTCACGGATGATTATCTGTGATTTCCATACTATGAGCAGGCTCTTACATTCAACATTCAACATTCTTACATTTATCATGCATGATAATTCAGTCATTTTAACTGAATGTTATTATCAAAAATACAGATTCAGGTTTACACACAAACACTCCAGAGTTTCATTTATATAATCACAATAATGAAATATTTTGGGGGCACTATCTTTGCTGTTTTGGACTATGCTGTCTGTAGCTGCTGTGAGTGAATACCATCATTGTTTTAGTGTACTTTACCAAGAAATTGTTAAAATGGAATAATTATTTGAACCTCAACAGACATTTTAGTTTAATAAGTGATTAGCACCACCCAAGATGTAAAGTCAGTACAATGATTCTTGTATCCTGTATGTAGAACGAAAAAGTATAAATCCCGTCAAGAAGGACAGTGTCTATAACCTCTAGCCCTCTGTTTTGTTCTGTTTGTGTGTGTGTGTGTGTGTGTATTTGTACTGTCTGTATTTAGTCCTATGAATCATTTTTAATCCATTTGTGTTTTTACATAAAGGTTAATTACTTGCTCATTGCAAACAGGCTAATCTCAGTAAGACTGTAGCAACCGCTAAACCAGTAGGCTGCCCTTCAATTAGGCTGGAGACCGATACTGTTCTGTACCTAGAGAACCACAAGCTCAATCTCTGCAATTTCCCAATGTGTCCATCAACAGTCATGTATCCTAAAAATGGCCTGGAGGAAAGAACTGACCCAACCAGTGAACTGCTCTCGACTACAATGTTAACTGAATGCATCAAATTATAAAATAAAATGTAAAGTGTTTTCAGAGAAGGGGACTACCCACAAATGACATGTGATGTTACATCACAAGTCTGAAGGATGAGAAATTAGATACTTTCATAAACCTTCTGACAGCCAGCAGCAGCTTTTTCTAATGTTTTTGTGCTGTGTGGAATCATTTGATATCTGATGACATGTCACAAGCTTTTAGTCTTAAAATTGTCTTGTTCACTGCCTGGCCAATTATATATTGTCTGTTATAGGCTCTCTGAACCACACAACTGGGACCAGCTTTTCCACTGCAGTCATCCACTGTTATTAAATGTGACAGTTATGTGGTGTGAATTAATTAATACACTACCAAATATACACTAACAGTCCAATCTACTTAAAGAAATATGAGTCCAACTGTGATTATTTCCAAGATAAGTTAAACTTTTGTAATCAGAAATCTACACTACTTGTCACTCTTTGAGAGAGCTCTCAACAACTCCTAGCAGCAACAAAGATTCTGCTGGGAACCAATCCTTCCTTAATGCACTCATACATGAACATTAAGAAATAGTAAAATCAACAAGACCATAAGCATGGAACACAAAGAGGGGGTTGGGTTGTTGGAGGGAACTGCAGCAATGACCAGCATGGATGTAGCTGCATTAGCACAGGAGTAACAAGAAGTGTCAGGTTATAATGGCTGTGCTTTACACTTGCATGAATTCAACATCACTTGTCAGCTGGTAGACAAGCAACTGATGAATGAGCCAGTGATATGAAGCATGAAAGAATCCGCTGATGCAAGTCAAATAATGTTAAGCTCCTTGTATCAGGACACTTCTCTACAGAGTGTTATCACATCTATGTCATGGTTACTTACTAAAGCTAAAAAATGGAAGCTATGTTCAAATCATCATCCTTTTTTTTTTTTTTTTTTAATCTAGTCAGTGGGAAAGTGCCAAGTCTATTTTGGGCATTGACTCAAAACAGTCATTGAAAATATTTGACATGAACTTTTTAAGAGTTGTCCTGATATGCAATTTTTAACTTGCAATCCATCAGAAACAAGATATTTCCATGCACAAAATAACAGCAGCAGCTTGTAGCATATTCTTACACTGTGAGTACTTGTAGCCGTAAGTCTATTTCAATTTATAGAAGACTACAACTGACAGTTCTGTGTAAAGTAATAGTGACATACACATATAATATATTTACTATTTTTTTAAACTTGTGGGGGATTACTTTCCTTGTTCCAAAAAAAGGTGAGTAGATCTCATTTTACACCCGTTTTAATTTGTGCTGGAGAATTTTAAGTGGAAACTGCACTGTTGAATTTATTCACAACTCTGCGTCACAGCATATTTTTTTTAATGCAGAAGAGAGCAAAAACTGTAGGGGGCATGTCCTTGTGGCTGTGCAGTATGTGACAGAGAAAGAGAGCACAAACTACAAACTACAGAGAGGGAAGATGTTTACTTAGTAACCCATCCCATTTATGGGATATGAATGTGTACAGACCTTCAGTCAAGCCTGAGCCACCCCTAACTATAAACTTTATTAAAGGTGAAAGTTTCAAGCTTACTCTTAAAAGTGCAGAGGGTGTCTGCCTCCCAGACCCAAACTGGAAGAAGGCTCAACAGCAGAGGAGCCTGATAGCTGAATGCTCTACCTCCCATTCCACTCTTGAAAACTCTAGGAACCACCGCTAAGCCTGCATTCTAGGAGCAGTGTTCCAGTGGGATTATAGGGAACTATGAGCTCTTTAGGATATGATAGGGCCTGACTATTAAGGGATTTGTAGGAGACAAGTAGGATTTTAAATTCTATTCTGGATTTGACTGTGAGCCAATGTAGAGAAGCTAACACAGGAGAAATATGATCTCTCTTCCTAGTTCCTGTCAAAAAAAACTGCAGTGTTTTGGATCAGTTGGAGAGTCTTTAGAGACTTTTTGGGGCAGTCAAACAATAATGAATTGCAATAGTTTCATCAGCCTTCATTGACTCCTTCTCCCTCTCCTGCCTTCTCTCTCCTCTTCTGTCTCTTTCTGCAGGTATTTCTGCCTCTGGAGCTGTAGAGTCTGATCTGTGATGACAAGTCTCCTGCTGCTCCTACAACTCCACTCAACACCTGCTGCTAGAATTACAAATTACTTACACTGCTATTAGTTGTATTGCTGTGTTAGCAGCTAATACTTTAATTATCACTACTATCATTACTACTGCTGTATTACTGTATTACCTCACCTTACATCTAATATGGAATCTGTGTTATGCTATGTTCTTCTTTCGCTATTCTCTACCCCCTCCTGTCTCCTGTCCTCTCTCTCTCAGCTTCTTCTCTGTGTCCCTCTACTCGCCTCCCTACCCTCTCATCTCCTTTTGTCCTCTTGTCTCTCTGTCTTCAACATCATTCTTTCTGTTCACTTCTCTCTCACACTTGTCTCTGCTGTCAAAGTATATTAAAAGTAATTTAGTAAACTTGTTACATCTTCTTTATTTCATCTTTCATTTTGGATTTTAACTATGGAAATGTGTCTCAAACAGTACATGAGCATGAGTGTTTTTTATTCAATAATGTATTTATGCAGTAATATACTATGACACTAAGTATCCCTGGTTTGTGTTGACATCATCCTAATCCTACCCTATCTGGTCTTCCTCTCTTATCTTCATCACCTTCTCTCTCTACCTCCTCATCTTGTCCATATCTCTTCCCTTCTTTTCATTTTCATCTGTGTCAGTGTAGAAAGTAAACCTTGAATGAAAAGCATTTCAACTTTTGTTTAAAGCTTATCAGTTTGTTATTGGGTGGATAAAACTGATGTTAGCCAACTAGTTGATTAATTCACTGAAGTGAAATTAACTAGCCAGCATCATGATGGATGGCAGCTGTTTAACATGCGACTGTAGCTCTTGGTGAAATGATGTCTGAGGATGAATGACAGTCTGTTATATAGTAATTCGCTATTTACCTGTATAATGCTTCAGCTTCCTGAACGGTTTGTTGACATAATCAAAGAACCATTGTGTTGAGTAAAGATTTTGTGTAGACAGATAGTTCACACACACAAATAATGACGCAAGTAAACCGATGAGAAAGTCTGTGATCTTGGCATTGTACAATATCTTTGCAGCACCAAAGCAGAGTCATTTTAGATTAGTTAATTCATGTTTATATAGACCTCAGAAGAAGCAACAAGGTCCAGACCTAAGTGACATGAGGAATGGCAGGTTAGCAAAGGAGATGCACTTTGGTCATTTTGTTACAAGTGTTACTGTTAATAATTAAAAAAAAATAAAAATAAAAAATCAAACATGACATGAATGAAAAGTAGGGTATTGTTCTTGCAACTGCATTCATAACCTTTTTTTCCTTTTAAATCAAACTTAGTATAATGTAAACATAACAGTATTGTTAATATTAAATAATAACTTTAAGTTAGCTCAAAGCTCCTTGGGGCACCATCCTTATCTACCCAATAACAAACTGATAAAGGGAAAGGAAGAGCCAATTCACTGCCAATATACAAACCATCAATTTGGATTCTGACATATAATAAACTTGTTATCTATAACTTCTGCAGAGTAGAGGTTGGCAACAATCGAAATAGACCAGCAAAATATTTAATATTCAAAAGCATTTATTTAACAAATACCAAAAATGAAAACACACAATTCCATGTCCATGGAGGGAAAAGTCCTGTATGCTGCAGTTATGCTGGCTGTGTGGCTGAGGAGATCACTGGTTCTTGCTATCCTTACAGAGTTACTCACTTGATGCTAACTTTGCTTTGTGGCTCCCACTGTTTCCCACTGAAATCAGTGGGCAGACTTTGTGTCAGACCAACCTGGTTGGTCAGACAGTTCTGCACCTGCTGGTGCTGAGTTAAACTTCACTGTTTTAAACCCAGAGCAGGCTCTTGTGTCTCTGCCAAGGTTCATGCAGCAGTCTGCTCCAAGCAGGCCTCTTGTTGCAGAATAAAGAGCAAATGATAAGATTTCTTCCTACCCTTGTTTTAGGGTGATGAGAAAGGAGTGCTTAGCAACTATTGGATAGACTGCTGTGAAATTTGGTACAGATATTGATTTAGCCCAGAGGATGTGTCCTATTGACTTTGGAGGTCCCCTGACATTTCCTCTAATGCTATCATTAGGTCACATTCACCAATACTTATGCTTATGACTAATACCTGCAAAACATTCATCATTCTGTACTTTGTACTTTGTGTTTAGTGCTAATTAGCTAATTAACATGCTACCACGATTGTTAATGTGGTACACATTAACTTGTTAAACCTCAGCATATTCTCATTGTCATGTGAGCATATTAGCATGCTGATGTTAACATTTAACTCAAAGCACCACTGTGCCTAATTAGAACCCCACAGAGCTGCCAGCATGGCTGTAGACTGCTACTACTGTTGACAACGTCTGTTGACCTGTGTATAATTGTGTCTTGTTCTCTTTTATGCTATCCAAAGGTCCACCACATGGCTCAGCTAGCTCTCCCTAGTCTCACACCCTCACCCACCAACAAAATCACTGAAATTCCTCCCACTGAAACAGACTATAAATCTATCTATATGTGCGCTTTAAAGAAGTAAACACATAAAGTTGGGGACTGAAAACTGCGTGGCCCAGTTATGAAGCCAGCCCCCTAGCATGTCAGTTCCATACATCCATACCCATCGATCCCACCTGTGCAGTAATGCCATTGGAGGTGCAAAGCATATCTACTGCCAACATACCAGGGCCATCTCTGGACATTTTGGCACAAAAATAATTAAATAATACTTAATGCTAAATGTTAGCAATCAAAAACTACAGCTTCATCAGTACGATAATGTGCTATTAGCTAACAGGTATTCACATATACAGATGCAAAGAGGCAGGCAGTGTCTTGATTCTAATCAGTCTGTAGCTTTTGGATGTGTTAAGTGTTGAATTCATAATTTTACAGCTCCAATTAGGCATTTGTTATGGTTTTGCCACTGGTGCATAACAGCATATAAAGCTCACTTACTGAGTGATCTGTTTTGATAATTTTTTCTTATTTATGTCTTAGTTGCTCATGAAAGTTATATCATAAACAACTGGGAAGCTTTTGACTAATGTGATCAGTTTTCCTCCATTTTGTTTAAAGTTCCTTTATGTAGTGGAGTGGGAGCATCTTGTTTCCTTACTCGTCAGGTGACCCAGAAACATTTCAGTCCTAAAAATACACTTTGTGTCACATTTACAAAAGCTGTTACGTTGCCTGAGTAGACAGCTGAATTAATTAAAATAGGAGCATATCTGTTCTGTCAGATGCACATGAGGCACAACTGAAATGCAGCACATAAGGGAAACAAGAAGATATTTAAAACAAACGAGAAGCACCCAATGAAAACTGCTTTTACAGTTTATTTGAGGTTCAGTATCTTGCCCAAGGATATGTTGTAATAACTTTAAGCATTAAGAATAATGACAAGACGTGCTATAATAACTTTAAATCATTGAGACTAATGTCAACATAAGTTAATAATGAAGAATAATTACGATCTTTATGCATATTATATACTCTACATAATTATGTGACTGAAAAAACCACAGCATGTTAAATCATGTTGAATCATATATGATTGTGTTGATTAATGTTTTTATAAAACACTGTGGGGAAAGAATAAAAAATAATGGTGACAGAAGTCGGGAAACTACAGCTGAGTCCCAGAAAATTCTCCGAGACTATTTGAAGAAAAAACCCAGTTAGTGTTTTTTAAAAGAAGTGATTTGAGTATACGATCAACCGATGACTCTCTCTCCAATCACCGCTGATCCGCTCTACCCTGAGCCACAGCTGCCCTTAGTTCTAACTTCATAGTAGTGCATTGATTGCTCAAATGTCCATGTAGTGTAAATGCATGATTTTGAGAAACAGACTCCATCGTGAATTGAATCCCAATCTAATTGAATGCTGCTGTTGTGTAATACTGAATTAGCAACCTTAAGACATCAGTGCCATCTCAGCTTCATTTCTGGGCGCATCCTTGCAGGACAGTAAAATTTTACAGTAATGAGTGTGTGATGACCCCATTTATGTGTGTGTGTGTGTGTGGTAAACATATGTTCACATTATACCCCTTCAAGCAAGAAACCACCTGATAGACACCAGTCTGTTGTGTAACACAGCAACTGTTGATGTCACTGTGTCCTTAGACATGTTGCTTTGACTTGGAACAAGATAAAACGAGGATGTAAGAATTTTAAAAGATCAGCATATTTAAGTCAAATAAGGTTTAAACAGGTTGATTTTTTGAATTTACAATTGAAGCAGTTGATGAGGCAGTATTTTGTTGTGATGCTCGATCATCTTGATGTTTAAAAATTACAGAGCACAAAATTCATACATGGAAATAGTCACAATTGTAATCTATTGAATTGCATATATGGATACCTTTTTTCATGACAGCCGCACTACTTGTTGGCTTTTTAGCCCCACACCCACTGTCATTACTAGCTGCTTGTTAATCTTGTTCGTTCGCTATTTTGTTCTGCTCAGCAGAACAATGGCCATACAATGGCATACAAATGAGTTTTATTGCGCTTTTTCATTGAAAACAGCTGCCTACTGTGGCTGGAAATATTGCTGATGAGAGCAGTGAAAGAGTCAAAACACTTATCGCTGTAACTGTAGTGTTGATGATAATTTTGAGTTTACTATTATGACACATATATTGCACTAGGAGACTTACATGAGAGTGATACTCCACGAGAGGTTAGCCAGTGGCTGACAGCTGCAGCAAGCAGCCCTCTCACTTTTCTTTTCTTTTCTCCTCCTTATTTTCCCCTTCTTGATACCAACTCCTTTAACTGCTGTCTCACCTCATCTCTAAGCTCTCTTTGTCTCTTTCCTTTCTTCTGCAGTTTCCTGGCTATGGGGCATGATCACAAGAGGAAAGGCTTGTGTAAGTTTTATACAGGAGAGGACAGAGGATTTGGGTGATGATATATTGATTTTTAAAAAGATGAGCAGAAGATACGCAGTGGGGGGAAAAATGATGTTGGTCCTTGACCATTAACGCTTTCTGTATATCTGTATAAACTGGAGATCTTTGTTTGAAATAGAAAAGCATTTTGGACAATTAGCCACAGGAGAAGCTGAGAGCTCAGGGGAACAACACCAGAGAGGTCTGGAGAGGCTCAAAACCATCTCAAATAGTTATGGACAGGCCTTAACTACAACAGAGAATGGGTAACGAACTGAACTCTGTTTTTCAACAGATTCAACTGTGTCCCTGTCCCTCTCACCCACGCTGATGGCACCTCAAATTATACTTTCCTGCCTCTCCATCACATCTGACCAGGTGAGAGGAGCTGAGACTTATCAAGCTGGAGGAAGGCGGGCCTGATGCATTGCGTTGTGATGTCAAGGACTGTTCAGATCAGCTCTGTGGGGTTTTTTCTGCACATCTTTTAACTTGAGCCTGGTCTGGAGAGAGTTCCGCTCCTGTGGAAAACATCCTGCGGGTCCCAGTTCGAAGACTCAAGATCCCAGTGAGTCAAACACTAGGCCAGTAGTCCTAACCTCTCACCTGATGAAGACAATGGAGAGGATTGTCCCAGCCACCCTGACACCTAGAGAGTGATGCGACATGGATCCCTTGCAGTTTGCCTACACCTGCATTGGTGGAAGACGCTGTCATCTACCGTTGCACAGATGCTCTTCACACTCAAGAACACTGCAAGTTCGTGAGGGCCACCTTCATTCAACTTCTCCAGTGCATTCAACAATTATCCAACCATCTCTAGCTCAGGGAGAAGCTGGAAGGAGCTGAGGACTGTCACCCGGCTGCTTGGACCAATCGACTACCTCACCAACAGACCGGTAGTATGTGAGGCTACACTGTGTGTCTGATGTGGTGGTCTGCAGCATCGGGGCCCTGCAGGGCATGTACCGTCCCCCCTTCCCTCACCCTGTACATCGACTTCAGCCACAACACTGATACACCTCCAGAAGTTCTCCGGATGACACAGCCATTGTTGGGTGTGTCTCTCAGGGAACGATCTGGTACAGGAGTGTCATCACCAACTTTGTCGACTGGTGTGGTAAGAACAATCTGCACATAAACCCCAGCAAGATGAAGGAGGTGGGTGACTTATCAGCAGGAAGTCATTTCCCACTGCACCGTGAACATCCAGGGTTTGGACATTGAGATCGTGGATGAGCACAAATACCGGGTGTTACCTCAACAATAAACTGGACTGGAGTCTCACAACACCAACGCTCTGTACAAGAAGGGCCAGAGTCGCCTCCACCTGCTGAGAAGACTGAGTCCTTCGAGTGTGCAGGTCACTGCTAAGGACTTTCTATGACTCTGTGGTGGCTCTCTGCCACCCCATGCAGTGGTCTGCTGAACTAGGATCTTCAGAGAGAGACAGGAAGAGACTGAATAGGGCTGGTCAGGACGGGCCGGCTCTGTCCTGACTGCCTTCTGACCCATTGAGGAGGTGGGTGAGAGGCGGAGGCTGGCTGCTGACGTCTATCATGGACAAACCTCCCACCCCCCCTGTATGAGACTCTGGGAGACCTGAGTAGCTCGTTCAGCAACAGACTGCCGCATCCATGGTGTAAGAAGGAGCGCCACCGCAGGTCATTTATTCCAACAGCCATCAGACTGTACAACACCAGGTTGACCCAACAATAAACCTGAAACCCACTTTCTGGTCACTGATGGTAATAAATTTCATTTACTCAATGATTATCACTCATTTCTTTCTATATTACGACCGCACATTTCACAACCGGTAATACTTTTTCATTTATTACAGAGACTTTTTCTAATGCTGATTGTTGCACTTTAACTTAGTTACTTCTGTGCCTCTTATATTTTTATTTTTTATTTTTCATTTTGGTCACCCTACTTCTTGCTGCCAAAACATGTGAATCTCCCACAAGTGGGATAAATAAAGTTCATCTTATCTTATTTTATCTATTCACCCATACACAATTTATCAAAAAATAAATAAGATTAACGATTGTTAACTCGTGTATAGCTTTTCTACTTCTATAAAACAAAGACCGATTTCCCACATTAATTTGAGGGAAATGTTTGCCTCATATTCTAATGTTCACCTCATCACTAGTTTGTCGTTAACATTGTCTGTCTCTTAATTTGGGTTATGTAGCACAGAGGAGTTTATCAGAGCTTTTCAAGAATATTTTATTTATTTTTGCAGTATCCTTTTTTGTCCAGCTGATTACTGATACAATTTTGGAAATAATTGGAGGAATCATTTTATTTTTATTCTTACTAAATGTAATTGAACCCCTATAGACCAGCTTCCCTTTGCCCACTTTTTCTTTGATCCCGAGCACTGTGCAGGCATATTCATCGCCACGATTAATTATTTATCAACAAATGTTCAGAGAAGTTGTTGCATGCTATTTAAAGACATCATTAACTGAGTAATCTTGTTAGTGCAATATCCTCACCTGACTTTAGTTTGTAGAGGCAGGAATTTTAAATTCCAGTTTCTAGTGACCGTGAAATTGGCACTTTTGTAAACATTTGTTGCTGCCATGACCTTTTTTTGCTTTATATTGTTATCATATTGTATCACAGTGTACATTGTCAATTTGATCTTTTTTTTTTTTTTACAGTAATTTTGAATTACTTTTGGGGTTTTGCTAGGTTCAACTTTCTAGTATGAAGTAATTGGTAGCTTAAACACATTCATTTTCTATCACACAAACTCAATTTACTTATGTTGTTTTGTTCCACTAATAAAAATGCATAATAACTAACAAAGAGCACCACAAGGCTAAAGGATAGAGGAAGAAGAAGGGGAGATAGGACAGAGAAGGTGTGCAGTGTAATTAACACACCCAGGGACCACTGAACGCACTAGTTTGACCAGAAGCGACTAAGGACAGACCACATAGCACAAATGACCCATTGAGCAGCTGGTCCAGACCAGATTGACAGCTGGTTCATATTTCACACAGCAAACTACTACTCTAACTACTACCATTTAGCTAACTACCCCCACTGGCGGCCAATCACTGCATTTTCAAGAAGCTTGCTCAACAATGGTTCCAGGGCATTGTGTATGGGGTGATTGCACTGTAATTTTGGACATTGCACAGTCCAGTGCTACTTTCAGAGACTGGATTCATTAGGGCAACAAAACACTGAAGTACAGTACCCCTGTTACTTCATGGCAAAACTCACCTGGCTAATAGACCCACTCAAACCAACTTTTTTCTGCAAAACAAGCCAAGAAACACAGAACTCTCTGTTTGACAGTTTGTGCCGCTTGTAAGCGGAAGCTCTTTCACAGTGGAATAAATCAATAAGTACGCATTGTGACTGTGCTTTATAATGTACATTGAACTACAGAACTTCAATAAAAAGAGCAGCAGTTAATTTCACTTATCAGCTGTGTGGAACCTAGCTACTTATTAACCTCTTTGTAATTAGAGAACTGAGTGAGTCAGGAGAAATGATCATATGTTAATTGCATAGGTATGATGTACTGGCGGCCCCTACCAGAATAGAAACTCTGCCTCGCACAATATCTCCACAGTGAGAGAAAGATGAATTATCTGTAGAGCTGACTCAAGATCGAGGGCCAAATGAGTACAAGGAAGAATAGAATTTCTATGTTACCACAATTTATGTAGTTAAATGTAGAAAATGAGCAGAGTGAGAGTACAGAATCAGCCTTAGGCTCCTTCAGCATTTATTGTATTTTTCTATTTTGGTCACCCTTGTTTCTTGCTGCTGTAACATGTGAATTTCCCACAAGTGGGATAAATAAAGTCTATCTTATCTTATTTTATCTTATTCACCCATACACAATTTATCAAAAAATAATCAAGATTAATTGATTGTTAACTCGTGTATAGCTTTTTCTACTTCTATAAAACAAAGACCGCATTTCCCATAAACACATTAACTCCTGAGGGAAATGTCTGGCTCTTTAGCCCCTTAATGCTCCACTCTCATCACTAGTTTGTCGTTAACATTGTCTGTCTCCTATTTTGTTCTGGTTATGTAGCATAGAGTGAGTTTATCAGAGCTTTTTCAGCAGAACATTTTTATTTATTTTTTTGTGGCATTTTTTTGTCCAGCTGATTACTGATACAATTTTGGAATAATTGGAGGAATCATTTTATTTTTATTTTACTAATGTAATTGAACCCCCATAGACCAGCCTTGCCCACTTTTTCTTTGATCCTGAGCACTGTGCAGGCATATCCACGCTTACGTATTAATTATTTATCAACAAATGTTCAGAGAAGTTGTTGCATGCTATTTTAAAAGACACTGGGCTAACTGAGTAATCTTGCTTAGTGCAATATCCCCACCTGGACTTTAGTTTGTAGAGGGCAGGAATTTTAAAAATTCCAGTTTCTGTGTGACCGTGAACAAATTGGCACTTTTTGTAAACATTTGTTGCTGCCATGTGACTTTTTTGCTTTATATTTTGTTATCATATTGTATCACAGGTACATTGTCAATTTGATCTTTTTTTTTTTTTACAAAGTACTTTGAATTACTTTAGCTTTGCTGTAGTTCAACTTCTTCTAGTATGAAGTAATTGGTAGCTTTCAACACTATCTATCTTTCTATCACACAAACTCACCTCCATTTATGTTGTTTTGTCTCCATCAATAAAAAAATGCATTAATAACTAACAAAGAGCACCACAAGGCTAAAGGATAGAGGAAGAAGAAGGGGAGATAGGACAGAGAAGGTGTGCAGTGCAATTGGGCCACACGAGGGACCACTGAACGACTAGTTTGGACCAGAAGGACCAAGGACAGACCACAAGGAGCACAAAAATGACCCACTGAGCAGCTGGTCCAGACCAGATTGACAGCTGGTTCATATTTATACACAGCAAACTACTACTCTAACTACTACTACTAGCTAACTACTCCCCCACTATGCATAACTCACTGCATTTTTCAAGAAGCTTGCTCAACAATGGTTCCAGGGCATTGTGTATGGGGTGTGTGATTGCAACTGTAATTTTGGACATTGCACAGTCCAGTGCTGTTTCTCAGAGACTGGATTCTATTAGGGCAATGTAAAAACACTGGTAAGTACAGTACCCTGTTACTTCATGGCAAAAACTCATCTGGCTAATAGACTCACTCAAACCAACTTTTTCTGCAAAACAAGCCAAGAAAACACAGAACTCTCTGCTCTGACAGTTTGTGCGTCTTTGCACATGGAAGCTCTTCACAGTGGGAACTATAAATCAATAAGTGCATGCATTGTGACTGTGCTTTATAATGTGTACATTTGAACTACAGAACTTCAATAAAAGAGCAGCAGTTAACTTCAATTTTATCAGCTGTGTGGAACCTAGCTACTTATTAACCTCTTGTAATTCAGAGTAACTGAGTGAGCTGTGAGTGAAAATGATCATATGTTAATTGCATAGTATGATGTACTGGCGGCCCCGCTCAGAATAGAAACTCTGCCTGCACAATATCTCCACAGTGAGAGAAAGTGATGAAATTATCTGTAGAGCTGACTCAAAGATCGAGGGCTAAAATGTGAGTACAAGGAAGAATAGAATTTCTATGCTACTACAATTTATGTAGTTAAATGTAGAAAATGAGCAGAGTGAGAGAGGGTGACAGAATCAGCCTTAGGCTCCTCTCAGCATTTTATTGTGTACTCAAATGGTTTCCCAACAAATACTAAATGTCAGAGGCCCTTAAAGTAGACAAAAGCCAGAGGCAGCATTAGTGTCTTGTATGTCAGCTCCTTGGACACTTCCACTCAGTCTGCCCTTTGCTTCAGCTAAACCTTTGGCTGAAATTGTCCACCAGGACCCACACACAGATGTAATGAAAGGCCTGTAATAGATCCTACAGAGACAGGTAATCAGATAGTAATGGTTAGATCCAGCCACAAATTTAATTTCAACTTTATTCATGTAGTACATTTTTAAACATTGTTTGTTTGTTTTTTATGTTTATTTGTTTTCTTTGTTTCTATAACATATTTATAGAGGCCACAAATAAAAGTCATATAATAAAAGTGTGTTTTAAGAAGAGACTTCAAAGAGGATATTGAGTTTGTTCCACAGCTGAGGGGCCCAGATAGGCAGGAGCCCGACCATTTAAAGTTTTAAAACCAGGCAATAAAATCTTAAAATCAATTTTAATCCTCACAGGTAACCACTTAAGGGCAGCATTGGTGTGATGTCTTCGCCTCTCTTAGAACGTGTTTAAAGTCTGGCAGTCTTGCGTGCTGATACCAGAATACTAGTACTATATATACTATTATTACTATATAGAATATTAGTACTGCAATACTAATTTACTCTGGAGATGAAAGGAAAGACCTGATCTTGGCTGGACAAAGCAGGGCTGCAGAACTTAAGTCACTTAACAGTCAAAAGAGAATGCCATGAAAAGAACACCTAGGGTTTTGGGCCTCTTCTTTTAACATAATTAGATAAGGCACCCAGACTGGACAAGAGATTGTTAATGCTTCTAGTGCTGGGGCCAGAGTGTGTAATAATAATTTCTTCTGATTTGCAGTTCTTCAACTGCAAGCATTTTTTGGACATCCAATCCTTAATTATAGCAAGGTGTTGCTGCCGAATTGCTACTCTCTTCTTGTAGGGGCAATGAAGAAATTCTTCATATCTCTCTGAGGAGGATTCAACTGGCTGGCTAAGCAGGGTTCATGGTTGTAAAAAGATTTCTGGGATTATGACCCAGTTTAACAGACAGCTGTTTAAGAAAAATAGAGTTTCATGCTTCATTATCTCCTTTTACACAGCCTTTTCAAGGCAGGAATAATACACTGCTATTCCGCCTCACCACTCTGTATAAATGGTATGTGGGAGGCATGGGGGAACAGACACTGACCGACACAGAGGCAGCTGTGTTAAGCATCATGTCTCTGTTTCCACAATGCTGGCATGCTGTATAAAATCACACTATGCCAGCATTACACTGCCTTCGTGTGGTTATGTATACACAAACAAAGGTGGTGGCATATTCAAGTGTCCTCTTAATGCCAATATTGTGTGATCTCTGTGTAAAAGGGGCTTTTGAATCCATATGTTTATCCTTATCGATGTTAAACACATTGAGGGACATCAGAAAATCCTTCATTGTTTCTGCTCTAATAATTACCTATTTGGATAACTGCATCGAGCTCAACCTGTATTTTGGTCCGCACCTGAAGGCAAGCTGACCGGCCTCCTCCATGGCACTGCCTGAGGAAATCAATCAAAGCTTTACAGGTTAGGATTTGGCTATGAAATTTCTAATAACGCTCCTCAGGATTGCCTGACATGCACAATATATCCAATATAAAATTACATGGAAACGCTTCCTCATGCTTACATGCTTTTGGGCCCATATAGAATGTACAGTTCAGTTGATCTAACTGAGGGCATGAATAACTGAGAGCTTTTTGGGCCAGTGTGCATTACATGATGAATATGGAAGTTGTAATTATCCAGTGTAGCCATTATTCCAAAATCACTTCACAGCCCAGCTCCATTCTCAGGGGCCTGGTTCACACTAAAAAATGAGCAGTTCATCCATGCGTCCTTGTAATAATAAATAATAATAAACAGTGCTACGTGGTTAGTAATGTAGGGACTACTCACAAGTCTATCTGATGAACTACTGTAGCTTGTGAGCTAACCACTAACATGCTAGCCAACCAACAACATACTAGTTCTATTTAGAAACAATGAGGATCCAGCAGGCCAGACTTAAGTGAAGGATCGGGATTCTTCTTCCACCAGTGAAAGTCACACAATAACGCAAACTAACTGATTGAGGCATTGAGTAATTCAGCAACCCCCATGTTCTGCTTGGTAAAATTATTGATTTTGTTGATGGAGTCTAGTAGTGAGATATAGCTATGTTTATGGCTAAACATAGGATCTTTCTCTTTAATGAAAAAAAAAGTCCACTTCTGTAGGAATCCTATCCGTAAGATTGTAAGACTCTTATAATTATAATTCAAGCTTGTTAGTAGCAAAAACAAACACTTTAGTGGACATACTTTGACGTGGACAATGGCCATTGGATTGCATTGCAGCAGCTGTTTGCGGTTGCAGGGCACAAGATTCTTGCTAAATATTGCACCAAAGATTTAATTCCAAAGATTTTTGTCCCTGTCAATCATGTACACCCAAAAACATGGGAAAACTAGGTCCAGGTTCAAAAAATATTGGAGTTATCCTTTAAATTCTTTCATGCGTTTGATAGATTTCATAGTCGCCTTTCCTCCAAAATGGCAGAGGTGTAGCTTTGTTTCTGTGCACTGATGTTGCAAAGGAATGCAATGTAAGTTCTTTGGTTTTCACTCAGTCAACAGCAGAGTGGCCTGAAAAATGGAGAGAACATCTGCAGGGGAAAAAGTTGTTGTAGTGGTTTTGCAAAGCAGCAACAAGGATGATTTTCAGAGTCTGATGGGTTTCACTGCTATGATGAAGAGTCATGATTTTTGTTTGACAAAATAAACTGTCAATTAGTAAAGATTTACTCTGTGTAAAAGTTATTTCCTTGTGTAAACATAAGCTTCATTTACAAATAGTACAGACATATGGATATGTCTTGGACATTAACTATTCATATCATATTGTTCAGATTCAGACTGGAGATGAGACTTTTTAGTAGAATTTTATTTGTTTAGGCGTGTGTGTGTGTAATTTTATACTGAACACAAAATTACTGTAGCTTTCCATTAAAGTGTAGAGTGTGAAATGGGAGACAGTGTATCCCCACCCCTAACATTCATCTTAGGTGTGAATTGTATGGAGAGAGGAAGTCTGAACTTTTTCAATGAACTTAGTAGTAATGCATGTCTTAGATTTTATTCTCTTCAGTAGCCACACTAATTTTTCATTTGCACACATCCCATGAAGCTTGATATGCAGTATGAAGTCATTATTCACTACCATTTATTTCAGTCCCTCTGACATTTGACATACAACACCTCAAAATTTTATTTTAAACATGTTTTACACACCTTTCTACTTTTATTTTTGTTGTCTTACTTCATTTATTATTTATATTCTATTCATATACCACATTCGTGAAGCTAAGACTTTGGGAGTTGTCCTTGTGCACACCAACATAATTATAGTATGGGAGAGTCATGGACAATTGCTGGAGTATGGTCACCAGTTAACTTTGGATCAAATATAATTTCAGTTTTCTTCACATTTACAATAAGCTGATGAGTGTCACACCATTTAACAAATTGTTCAATTGCAGTGAAGTAGGATGATGCATCTTTCTCTGTGTAGCAAGCTTAAAATAGCTGTATCATCAGAGAACTGTATGACATATATACTGTATGTGGGGAGTTCCTGCTGACACAGTCATTTGTGTATAATATGGAAAGGACTAGAGAGCTCATGAATACCTGTGGGGCACCTGTGCTGCTCAGTTTGTGCTCAGAGATTGCATTGTTTACTCTGTTGCATTGTATCCAATCAGTTAGAAAAGATGAATGTATATTTTATTTTTATTTTTTTGCTGAGAAAAAAAGGGTGGTATTAACAGCATCATTAGTGCTCCTCCTCTGCTTGAATACAAACTGCCATGGATCCAACACTGGATTAATCTGGGCCCTAAATGGGGAAACAATATATTTTTTGACACATTTCGTTCTTATGGAGGTCACAGCTGCAGGCCTACAGTCATTGGTATTCACAGGACAGGAAGACAGTTTCTTTGGGACTGGTGTGATTAGAGTTTTTTCCAGAGTGCAGGGATAATGTATGTGTGCCCTGTGATTTCTGGAAAATGGGACACCATACTAACACCGGTGGTGGTGACATTTAGTCACACCATCTTGCCTTTCAAGTTTCAGCGTTATGTATTGTAAACACAGTCCTTGTAACAGATGACTTGGAGTGTGTCATGTGTACTGGGGTCTTGCTGATCACAACCCTAATGGGAGAGGGCAACTGGCCAAATGTCTGGTGGAGGTCTAGATTGGTGCGCAACAACCATAAAATTCTCTTTGTTCCTACAATTCATTTATGTTTAGTGGGTTGTTGGATTTGTCTCAATGTCTCAAATGTTTGTCTCAAAAATCAAGACCTCAAACAACATGTTACCACTGCAAACACCTGGAAAACACGAAAAATCAGAGGACACAGAACACAAGTCACAATATCTTTATAGCACAGTAAACAACTGTGAATACTTTTTGTACAGTGCGCCCTCTGTCAGGCTAATCCCATATCAGGATCAATAGTTACATCCCAGAGGCAACATCAATATTTTCATCACCAATGACCTATCTCCTAACTCAGACCCACATTTCACACTTCACCAAACAGCTAGGACTGGACCATCCTTGCATGCCTTGTAACACTAATGCCTTTTCCACATAAATCCATGTATGACCAGTTACAGCAGCCTGCTGGTTATCTGTAAATATTTACACCAACAACAAGCAGGGCTTCCCTGGGTTGCTCCCTGTGTTGTCTGCATTTAGCACCTGTCAATTTGAGCAAGTGAGACTGTTAACAGTGTGTGGAAGATAAAGTGACTCTGGTATACCTTAAGCCTCCGGTGTGTATGGCACTCATCATCCTAAAGGCTTAGGTTGGCAGATCTAGCTCACATTTTGCATAATGGCATAATGGTGCAGATGGCTTGGATACCAAGGAGTACCACTAGAATGACAGCAAGCTAATGACATCATCAGCCCTTGCAATAATTTACCTTAGACTGGCAGTGACATGATGAAGATTAATGTTTTTTTTGTTTGTTAGACTGTCAGAGGTATTGATTTCAATCAGTGGACATTTTCTGAGGACAGAGTTTGCAGTGTTAAACAGATGTACTGCTAAGTGTCTTTCAGTCAGTGCTGGGGAGGATTAACAAGTGATAACTGTCCCCCTTAGTAACAGTGCCTGTTTGACATACTGCATATCTTTTGCCAAACTGTCTTTTATTTTGTCACATTACATAATGTTTCAGTGTTTTTGCTGCAGCAGTGATTCAGGCGTTGAATACTGAAAATCACAACTAAAAAGGCAGCAACACAAGTGAGTCATTAATAAGTGAGTGAGCTGTAATGGGGGTTTGACAATTATCATTACCGACATTACCATAATAATCAGTTATTGACAGTAGGTTTACTTACATAGCAGCTTTGTGGATCAAACATCACAGTGAGTTACACAGTAACCTATAAAATACAGACACAGCATAAGAGTGGAAAGACAAAACAATGGCGAGTCTGTGGCCTCCTTTTTGTGCTAAAACTATGCATTGCCAAAGTCAATGGGTTTTATCATGTGAAGACCTGAAATGCCACTTTGCAGCAGGTATAGTTTTGTACAGTATTTATAAGTAGAAAATGGGACGTTTTAATATTTCAGCATCTCTACTTGAGTTGGTATTTGACAATATGTATGTTACATGTATGTAACATAATTCAAATCAAGTAATGAAAACTAATTTAGCATCAGATAAGTCGACATTCAAAACACTTACGCCTGTCCAACTAGGGACCAGCTACACTGTTTGTTATAGTGAACGGCCACTATGTAACAAAGCTCCAAGTAAAAGTTAAGTTGTACATCTAAGATATCTTCTGCTGGGATGGGTCTAGCCGACCTTTTGTCTGCAGCACTATGAAATAAGAACAGAGGCCTACATCACATCACACAGTATTACAGCTTGTAATCCTTAATCCACCTCCACAATTAAGCACAGTTCAAGATCTTGAGGTCGAAAATAAATCTGCATATTTTTTACACAATTTCAGGTAAAAGCGGGCCCAGAGTGGATTAGCAAAACAGTTTAGACAAAATCATGTTGGCTAGCAAGTTAGCTGAGGCCCTACGGCTGAGCAGTGTGTACAACTTAGCAACAAACAAAAACTATGCACTTGAACACCTGATGGTAGCTATCTTGTTTATTTTGAACATAACAGTTACTTATAAAGCATACTTACAGGTTGTGATCCATAATTTCCAGATTTGCCCAACAAAATGGGATCTGCCCCATCTTTAGGGGAGTAACCGCAGCAAAAATCAAGGCCAGTATGGACACTGACCGGTCTGCAGCAAGCTGCGATGCACTGTGTTCTGACAGCTTTCTATCATAGCCAGCAACAGCTCTTCTGTGGGATCTGACCACACAGGCCAGCATTTGCTCCTTACACTCATCACTGAGGCTTGGGCATCCATGACCCTGTCACCGGTTCACTGGTTGATTTTCCTTGGAGCACTTTTGATGTACTTACCATGGCATACTGGGAACACCCTACAAGATGACCCACTTGTCTAGTTGTCAATCAGAATTTGGCCCTTGTCAAAGTCTCTTAGATCCTTAAGCCTGCCTTTTTCCTGTTTCCAACACATCAACTTCAAGAACTGATGGTTCACCTGATCCTTGACAGTTGCCATTTTAACAAGATAATCAATGTTATTCAGTGGTTTTACTATTATGGCTGATCAGTCGGTGCGTGTATGTGTGTGTGTGTGAGTATATGTATAAAAAAAGCTATTAATTGACTATTGTTCCTGCTTTTTCACATATTACTCAAAATCAGGTTTCCATGTATGAACAGAAATTTTTAGATAAAGTTGCTCACTAGTCTCCCGGAACAGTCTGTCTGTGGACTGCAGGATGTATATTTGGTAATTTTCTCAGTCACACCCCAAAATTCTAACCCTTCTGTAGACATATCAGATAAAACCTACTAAATAACAATTGGGTAAACTACACAATGGTATCTATCAAGCGCGTGTGTCTCGTAGTCTTTCGGGCTGCAGATGGATACCATTGTAGTCTCAAATAACTCCTTCCAGCAGCGGTCAGTAATGGTTTACATGACCTCTGTTGGTTCTGTGTGCATTCGCTCCCACACACGGCGTCCCCCATGAAACATTTTAGTATCCACCTAATCTAATGTTAGGCAAGTCAACACTTCGCCACTATATTTAGAGCTGCAGTGGAAATGACAGCTAATCAACACAGTTAGCTCATGGTAAGGTGTTGTGCCTGAGGGTTTTTCCCTCAACGAGGAGCTGACTAACTATTTCTAAATGCATTCCACATGTTATTTTCTCAGTGACTCAGTTAGTGTGGTGGGTGACCCTCACTAATGATTGTACCAAAGATATGTTATCAGCGTTTGGTGCCTTGTAGGTCATCATTGCACATTCAGCTCACTGCACACAACAGTTGGCATTTAAATGTGACCTTGAACTGCATGCTGTGGCTAGATGTTGCATAGTATTCATAGCAGCAATTAAGAGAGAACAGCTGTTGTAAACATTTTAAATGGGATGTTTTTTTTCAAAGCTCATCTTACCAAAGACTGATTTGTATGACCATAATTGAAGACAGATGTATCCCAAGATGCTGAAACAGACTGCAACAAGATCCCATGCAAATATTTGTAAAATCTGGACTTCGGGATTTGTCAACAGGTGATTTTGCTTTACTGTTTCAATAGAAGTAGCTATTCTTTTATATGTTTTGATATATTAGTAGGCTTAGTAAACAATTTAAAAATTACTGAGTTTGGCCTGCTTCATGGTAGAATTAACATTAAATATACCAAAGAAGAAATGTGCATATCACCCACCCCTACTAACTGCCTAAATATCCTTAGGTTACCCATCTGTGATTATATAAGATGGAAAAGACAAACAAATCTTTGCAATTGTAAAGCTGGAACTAAGCCAATGGCAGGCATCTTTTAGTTTTAGACAATTAACAATCAAAATTACAAGAGCTGAATATTCCTAGATGAACCGCATGCTCATCATAAATCAATATATCCATTAATCAACACACTCTGCAGTGGGAGCAATATGACAAATTAAGGAGGAAACACATTTATAATGTATACAGGGTCGTTGTCCGAGGGCAAAGAAAACACAAGTTAGTCAGTCTGTTGCTGCTGTGCTCCAAAGTACTGACCAGCACTCGGTATCTTTTAACTGCAGGTTGGAGTCAGGACTGTATATCGGTGATCTTCCTCTTGCGGTAGTTGAGAACAAGACTGGAGGCAGTGAGCTGCGTGGCCTGACCCTTCTCCCAGCTCTGGAAACCGTTCAGCCCACTTTGCCCAGACCTAAACAGGCCTTTCTCCAGACAGTCCAGACGCTCCACCAGCGCAGACGTGTCCTCGTTGTAGGCATTCTGGGAAGAGTCCATTGTCCGTCTGAACCGACCAATGAATGTCTGGAAAAAAGACAATATGAAGAGCTTGATACCCATTAGAAAGAAATGTACTGCAGTCAAGGTATTTTACATTAGGGGATTCTGGCAATGTTTTTAATCAGAGTGAACCAGCTGTCACCAATGATATCAAATTTTGTGTAATTTCATGTTATACTTGCCTTTAGATCAGAATATCTTTAAACAAAAATTGATCTTAAAAATATTGGAAAAAAACTGACCCCTGCTATGTTACACTGAGTTCTAATATTTTACAATTAAATACAGCTAGTGTATTGTCTATAAACCTGCAATGAGATGAAATTCCTAGTTTACACCTCAGTATTTTTGTTTCCTCAGTCATAGCACAGTGCAAGTTTTTTGCAGATTTCACTCACTATTATTCTTGGCAGAAGACATCACATAAACACACTAGTTGAGGAAATTATATCCAAAATTACAGATTTTTTTATGAAGCCCAAAACCAAGAAGAAGTGCAACAACACACTGTCAGATTAAAATCAATCTGCATGGTAACAACTGCACCACACATCTTTATTCTGAAATGTTTTCTGATCTAATTGCACCCCCTAGTTGTAATGTATGAAATAACAATACACTGCAAGACCCTGTGTCTAAGAAACTTGGGACTCTACACTGTGTCACTGGTGGGTGTCAAGACTTACTAATCACCAGCACAATGGCTCATAATGGTCAGATTTTGTGGGTCATTAGTTAATTCACTCTTTGACTTCACTCCTATACTTTACTGACTGTATGTAGAACTCAGTTAATGTTTAGGGTCCTGAAGGTCTAGTGATGCAGACACATGTGACAACAAGGACACTGGACTTGGTGAGTGCATCTTCCTGTTTCCTTCTGTTGTCTGTTGTGAACTGTGTTCACACACATGTTGACATTATGCATACATTCCAAATAATGTGCTTGCACCCTGCATATCACTGTTTGCAGCTATGTTTAACATTTGATCTTTATATGTTTGTTTAATCTGTAAAAAGTGTAGATATGAAAAATATCACATTTTGCCATTTAATGATGAATTATGTGCTGGACTATTTTGAACTTTTTGTGGGATAAAGCCATCAATATCCAGCGCAGCCACATCCTGTTCACTGCTGCTGTCTGGCAAGTGATCCAGAAGTATCTGCTGCTGACTCTGGAGCAGATTCTTTCCTCAGGCTTTGTGGCTTCTGAATTCATCCTCCACACTCCACCACAAAAATAGTTGTACTTTTATGACTTGATTATTTATTCATTCATTGATATACAGTGGCAAGTACGTGAACCCATTTGAATTACAGTTTTCTACATTAACTGGTGATAAAATGTGATCAGATCTTCATCTAAGTCAATGCACCCCTGGGTTTAATAACTGGTTGAACCTCCTTTGGCAGCAATAACCTCAAATAAGCACATTCTGTAGCTGTGGATCAGACCTGCACAATGTTCAGGAGGAATTTTGGACCGTTCTTCCTCACAGAACTGCTTCAGCTCAGCCATATTCTTAGGATGTCTGGTATAAATGACTACCTTGAAGTCATTCCACAGCATTTAAGGTCTGGGTTCTGACTGGGCCACTCAGATTTTCCTAGTCTTAAGTCATTCTGTGGTAGATTAACTTCAATGTTTAAGGTCATTGTCCTGCTGTATCACTTGACTTCTACTGAGCTTCAGCTGGCGGGCAGCCACCCTGGCATTCTCCTTTAAGATACCTTGATAAACTTGGGAATTAATTGTCTCTCAATGATGGTGAGCTGTAGCAAAGCAGCCACAAATCATGATGCTCCTTCCACTGTACTTCACCTTGTCGATGATGCTTTTGTGTGCTGCATGTTCTTGCCAAACAATTCATCTTTAGATTCATCAGTCCACAAAACATTTTCCCAGCAGCCTTGTGGAGTGTTACAGTGCTCTTTGGCAAACGTCAGGCTCGCAGAGATTTTTTTTTCTTCCTCCTCCATCATGTCCTGCCATGGACACCATGCTCCATGCAACCAGGCACCATGACTTGCATATGATAGATTCATAAACAGAGACATTAACCAACTCTTTTAACCAACGCTTCTTTTTCTGTCTTTTTTTTTTTTTTACACCCCACTGAGCATCTGCATTGTGCCTTTGGAGTCATCTTAGCTAAGTGCCCACTTCTGGGCAGACTAACCAAAGAACTAAATCCTCTCCATTTACAGACAATTTGACTGTGGACTGATGAATATCTAAACCCTTTGAGAATATTTTGTAACCATTTCCAGCTTCATGTGAAAAGTCTTCTAAGATCTATTTTTTGCAAGACGTAAGTCACATCAGCAGATGTTACTTGTGAATAGAAAACTCCAAACTTTTGAATGCTTTTTACAAGTCAAAGTAATTCCAAGCCATACATCCAATCTTGTTTCACTGACTGCACTCCAGGTCTGTTAACTCCTGACTCCAGTTAGCTTTTGTTGACGTCATTAGCCGAGGAGTTCACATACTTTTCCCCACCTACACTGTTAATGTTTCAATGGTGCCATCCAATATAAGCATGAAAAATACAATGATTTTGTGTTAGTAGTAAAACAGATTGTGTTTGTTTATAATTGTAACTTAGATGAAGATCTGACCTCATTTGAAAACAATTTATACATAAATTCAGATTATTCTATACAGTTCAATTCCTTTCTCTTGCCACTGTAACTTTTGTTTTTTGTGAGGTGGGTCGACATCTTTAATTTCCTTATGCAATCTTGTCTTGCATAATGATAATTAAATTGAATCTTGAATTGTTACTCCAAGTATATTATATTGTTGTCTTAAAAACATGCAACATCAGGTGCAGCATTAGCTGCTCTGCATATTTTCCATTATTTTGATGTGGCACTCTAGTTGTTATAATGGATTCTACACTTTTAAAGAGGTATAACTTTCCTGATTAAAATACACTAGACAGAGGAGGATGCCTTAACTTCCAAAAAATATATTTTTCCCCAGATAAAGATGAAAAATATAAAATAAGAATGTATTAAATTATTTTAAGCATGTGTTTCCATTACAAAACTCTACCAATGCAGTTTTGATGTCTGACCATTACAAGATGATGCCTTTGTCTGGATAAAGTACACTCAAACCAAACCTGACTCAGTTTGAGCCTATTTTTGACATAAGTAGCACTAAAACTTGTTTAGCAAGGAAGGCTGCGTTCTGCTCAAATACAGACTTCCTGCACACAAAAGTTAAAATGGGAAAATCATAGTTAATGATTACACTTTAGAATTATACATTTGTGTTCATTTTAAAATCTATTACCTTTAAGTCACCACCTAATATCACAAAAGAATGCCTTTTTCTTCTCCTGAAGGTTTACCTAATTTCCCAGAGATCTTAAGAATGCACTGTTAAATCTAATACAGGGTTTGCAGAGATATACTTTGTCCTTGATGAACCTGTATTGTGTGTAAAAAGAACCCTTTCCAATTTAAATATTTGTTATTTGTAAATCGTTGTCTTGCATAGATCTGGGTACTACTATGAGTTGTTTCACACCAACATCAGTGATGAGGTGCTTTTCACCTGCAGCAGCGTCTGTGCAATATCTGGGTTCTCTGGGCTGTCAAAATGTAGCATCTGGGATCCAAGGCTGTAGTAGTAGGGCCCCATCTTATGCAGGTCCACCACGTTGGGGTCAGCATTGAACACGGTCCTCCAGCCCTCTCTGTACACCTTAGGAAGCTCCACAGACAGCACCCTCCTCTTCCTCTCATACAGAGCCTTGGACAACCACAGAGGTAGCTCCATCTTTGTACCCTGAGACAAAAGAAACAGACCTTAGAGTTGGAGTAACTGTCAAGACCCCTGCAGAAGTTTTTAACCCTTGATGACTGACTTTCACAGGTAGATTTACATTTTCTGCATTTTGATGACCCGAGACTTAACGTTGTTGAACGTTTATTTTATTGATACCAGCGCTGTTTGATGGGTTATAAATGTGCCGAATTTTAAAGTGCATCGTGTTCTTACATAGCATTCATAAAATTTCTCCAACAAATGTACCTTTACCAATACAAGGAGGAAAGAATAAACGGCTGAGTAGAGTGTGGCGTAAGTTTCTTCTTCTGAATCCCGGTAGACATCTGGCAGACTGTTGTTTTGAGATAGATTTCACATTTTAATTCACACTGCATTTAACACATTCTCCCCCAGTTACGTTACCGACCTCCGCTATGTCTTGCGTATCACTCGACTTCTCCAGGAATCCAAGCCGCGGGAAAGTGATTTCTGTCCGGATTGGAAGTCTCTCATGAGAGAGCAAAATATCGTCGAGAGACAGGAAATTTTCCTCCATCCCGACTCCAGGTTGTACGGGAAGATACGAATGTGTATCCATATGTGCTTAAATAAGACAAACAGCGGCAATATACCAAATATATTCGCTAAAATATTGAGCAGAAATTTTTCCTGTTATGCTTTTTTTCTTCCTCTTTGCAATTTTGACGCCAAAACATGTGGACCAATCAGAGAGCTGCTGTGAAGTGTAGGTCTAGACCAGAGCAATCGAATCAATCCGATCGAACTGAGTTTAAAAAATAAAAGTAGTTATATTTGTTGTCCACAGCTTTATGATTTTTTTCTGCTTATTATTTTCATTATCACTGTTTAGTTATGTTTTTTAAAAAACCTTTTTTAAATCTGTGGTCGTTTTTAGTTATTTTAAAAAGCTAATTATTACTTTAATATAATTCTGAAATACAATAAGCTGCACTGCGGAAATATAATAACCATATTGCACTTCACATTAATTCGCAGATGACCCCCCCCCCCCCCCCCGAGAAAGTAATTTGCAAATACGAATTTAGCCGATAGAGGTCAGCATATTACCATTACAAATTTTAAGTCCCCTTATGTCCTGTTTGTAAGATTGTTTAGCAGATTATTAATAATAATAGTAGTTGTAATAATAATAATGTTGTTGATAGAACGAACACTTACCAGTGCTTGCTTGAAGTACAAAAGCAAATTAGAGCAATACAGGCTGCTCTTTTGCTCTATCCCTCTCTCTGCCTGTCCTGATCACATTTATCAGCTGTTACATGAAAAATGAAGGCTAGTCCATACTTTAATCTTGTATTTTCCAGTTTGTTTTGGTTTACAAATGTAGACAACAGGAAGAACAGGTCAGTCGTCTTTCTTAATTTGATGTTTTTTAATATTATAGATGATTATAGATGTCATTATTAGTTCTCATCACACAGATTGCACATAAAAGTCATCAGACATGCTAGTCGGCGCCCCCATAAAGTAGGCAGCCATTCACATCCTGGGAAAGTTAAATAAGTTGTGAACTAAAAGGAATCAAATGAAATAAAGCTATATTAAATGAACGTATTGTATTGTTGTAGCTGTGTGTCTGAGGTGAGTGGGCAAACAGGCAGCACAGTGGGGTTACTGTCAACTGTAGTAGCAGTTTGAGAAACTCTGGATATTTTCACTAAGCAAACCAGACTGAAGCACATGTCATTTCCTAAAGAGATCACTATTCACACATCAATCAGACACTGGGCAATATTAGCATTAATGTCAAGTAATGTGTTTGTTTCTGGCAGTCTGATGAATTTAAGGCCAGACTCCTGATGGAAATAACCTGTCTCTTTAGTTAATAGAGAGACCATATTCATCAGCCAGTTGCTAACGTCTTTTAGTGCTGGGCAAGTAGTGTGCACCTGGAAACATGTTTTTTTATATTAGTGAGAGTGAACCAAAACAAAAGTTGCAGCCTGTTAAACAATGAGATAAAAGAAGCTAAAAAGCTCCATAGAGCTGAGGGAAACTGCAGGGTTGGTAGAGTATTCTTTGTAAGTTCAACACTGCAACATTATGTATAGTCACTTGACCCATTCTTAATATAAAAATATGGGTTGGTGCTGCTTTAATATTGCCACTCGACTATTTCCACCACCTGCTTACTAACTTAATCTGTCAGCTGTTTGGAGTTGGGCATGTAGTGTGCAGAGTCCTCTTCATGGACAGGTTCATGAGAGCAGAAATGTTGGCCATACATACCTTATAATTCCTCGTAATGCACTGCAAGTAAAGTTTTATGACTCCCCAGAATGGACTGTGCTGATATCCATCTTTTACAGAAAATAAAAATTGCCATCACTGGCACAGTGTGAGTACAGAGCAGCCCATGTTGTGTAAATGGTTAACTCCCAGCTCACATTTTAGCAGTTTTCTTGCCAGCCTCAGAGCACTATAGAGGCCCCTCTGGGAGTTGACTGCATTCAAATGAGTTAAATCTCATCCTTCTGGTATTAACACCTATAAAGGTGACAATAGAGTAATAAATCGCAGGGATAAAAGCAAGGGGTGATAACTTCAACATCCATCAACATTTTAGTTTTGTGCAAAGTTATGCCTCAAGAATTAAAATGATTGACAAATTAAAAAGATATAGCAGGCAGACACCCTTTTTCACACACACTTCTGAGGGTATTAACTAAATTTCACTTGGAAGATTCACCCCGAACAAAATATGACAGATATGATAATGTAGCACCTCATGGGGCCCTGAAGCTGTTAGGAAGCTCCCAGCTCTGATCAGTGATTTACTGCCAACATTCAAGACTGGGTCTGAAAATTCTCCTGAAGACTAGGTTTCCTTCAGGGTGTCTCAGCAGTAAGTCCAAATCTTACGCACCACCTTGTGTCCAGTTGAACAGCGGTCATGGGTATAAGAATTGGGATGATCATGTCCTTTTTTTGTGACTGGTTCAAGATTATTGATCAGTAAGTATAATGAGGAAATGTTTCAACAAAAAAGAGTAGCTTGGCATGTATCGGAGATGCATTTCTGGCTCTAATTTAATGTTTGGTATTATCCGTCTTTTCCCGCTGATAGCTAGCCAAACACAGACAACGTGATGTCAAACTGGCATTTTTCCAGTTGCCACAGTGGAATTTGATAGCAAACCATGGGTATTTATTACTAACGTACAATCATTCAGGTTGAAATCAGAGTTATTTTTATCACCTTCAGTAACCTCAATAGACCCGAATACACTGCAAACACAAAACCTATTGTACTCTGAGTAAGAGTTACAAGGCGAGAAGAGTTCTTTTATGCATTAGATGTTTGACAAATAGTCAGTTTCAAGCTTGTTCACATAAAATAAGGAGAAATGTCATCCTGATATGTGTTTTGGTGTGAAATATCAAATCACCCACAGCTTAAGCTTAAACTGCTAACAGCTAAAGTTTGTAGAGGACCCATAAAACATTCAGCGGTCAATTTTGGACGAAATCAGCAACTGTGTCTCTTTGTTTTAAGTTGCAAAAACAAAGCATTTCAAATTCACTGCAACTCTGATTTTCACTTCTCTCACTTCTTCTCCTTAGCAATGTCAGCTAAGACTCATGGGCATTTTGGTGTTTAGAGCCATCCACCATGCCAAAATGACAATTATTGACTCTTATGTTCAGAAAGTATTGAGACAGTTGTAACTTCTTGTTACTTTTAAATACCCTTCATGGGGAATTGTAGGGTATTCTGGGAAATGTAGTAAAATGACTAAATGAAACAGGATTACACACAGCCTTTTTAGAGAAAGTGGAAACATCACACTCAATCCTAAAATAACTCATGGGGTGTATTGAACATTTCAGAGTGATGTATGAGTAAAAGGTGATTCAAGGTTGGATTCTTCCATTGAAGAACTACCGTAGCTCAATGTCCCATTAATATACAAGTGTAGTACATACTGTATGTCTATAGGCTGACTATAGTCTACGGATTAAGATGGGTTTGATGGGAAGCCCAGTGCTGCTCTGTTGTGTGAGTGGTATCTGGGTCACAGAATGAAAGTTCAAAATAGTCTGTCATCTAGCACAATTTATTCCACCATTTGTTTACAGTAGCATTTTGTAAATGCAGTTTGTTTGGATGATTTGGTTTGTAGTAGTCTTCATAAATCAGCTCTGGCATTCTGAAAAGTGAGTAACACCCCACATGACTGGAATATTAAACAAATATTGTTAAATATGAACAAATGAATAAATAAGCCCCATTCACTGGATCCACAGTGGAACAACAGTCCTTTTTCGGGTCTGAGTGGCTCACGTCTTCAGTCGCAATTAACCAGACCTACTCTAGCAGAAACACAATGTAGGGAGCCAACAGTAGCATGAATCTCACATTCAAACACACATGCACAAACAGTCATATGCACGGAGACACACTCACACACACACACACACTCTCATACCCAAGGCTCTCACTAGAAAATAACTAATAACGATCACATGAAAAAATCTGGCAGATCTAAAAAGAAAGAACCGAGAGAGGTTACATGTATAATTTACAATATGTCATGTCGCTTCTCTGTAGCTGTAAACATCAGCAAAGTAAAGGGAGGACTGCCAGTCACACACACAGGGAACATGGACATCTAGACTGTAAACATTTCAATACATAAACATACACAACACTGTCTCAGTCAGCCCTCTTCACTGACCTTTCATGTTGTCTCACGCACTCACACACACACACACACACACACACACACACACACACACACACACACACACACACACACACAGTCACTAGGCGTCAAAAGCTATTTTGTCACTATTCCAAGCTCTCTCAAACACACACACACACACACATAGTGCACATACACATATGGGATGAAGCCTGACACTGGAGCATCCCAAACGCACGTAGCACAGTAGGAGCGTAAACAACATTGCCGGCCCCTTCATCCCCCCCC
>BRZM01000081.1:1210670-1296739 GCA_033238685.1 Lates japonicus | reverse complement strand
ACAATGGGCAGAGATTAAAATCTTGTGTGTGTGGGGGGGTGTGTGTCACCTTTTGTGGTAGATGCAGAGGCACGGCAGTCTGGCTATGGTGTCCCCTTGCTGCAGTTCCTCTAGACAGATCACACACTCACCAGCATCCCTCGCCAACACATCATCTAAGGTGGCAGGCACATGCACACACACACAAAGAGCAGAACATATATCAGTATGTACCAAAAACAGTGACAATTTCAGAATCTGACAGCCTATAAAATATAGAGAGCAGCTGGGAGAGCAGGTTGATGCATAACACGCAGTAGATAAGTAAGTGTAAGTAAGGAAATAATAGTGTCAATCATTCAAAACAGAGCATTTTTGTCTTCACCCATATACTTTCAGTAATAAATGCAGGTTCTTAAAAAGTCGTGGATGGTCTGCACGCCATAAGGCTTTGGAGAGTAAATATATCAGATGTAGTTATGGGTTTTGTTTTTTTAGGAAAAGTTACATTTAGACTAAGGCTGCACTGAGAAGGAAAAAAGAAAAACTGAGTGGGATTGATGTCAAGTTGAGCATGGTAGGTGCTGCAACACCCAGGGGTGATGGGCAAAAAGTGACTTTTTTTGTTTTAACTACATTTAGGAAACATTTTTAATAATATTTCATCTCATCAAGAAACATGGTGGCATGTACATTAACTATTTTTTTATGTTATGACCTCAGAGGTATCCTAACAGAAGAAAAAAGCAATAAACATTGAAATCATCATATTAAAAATGCAGTCAAATATGCAAGACTGCTAAGACTGGTGATGACAGATCACAGTTGCCAGTTGTCATAGTAACTCAACACCATTTCCAGTATGCAGGTTTTTCAAGTTCAGCAGACAGAGAAAGCAGAGCAGACGATGAAAATATTTTTAACTGTTACAAGAGCTCAAAAAATGCTGATACAACTCAATCTTTAAAAAGGTCTGAGACAACTAAAAACTACTACTCTACTACTCTGCATTACTCTACAAACGGAATAGCAGAGGCTATTTGTCACAGATCAGAAAGCCTCATCTACACAAAACTATTTTAAACATGCTGAGATGCTCACACTGACAATGCCAACATGGTGATGTTCACCAAAATGAAGTGTGATTGCCGAAAGCTCTTGCAGCTTGCTTGCAGCTGCTGCTGAAGCTAGCAGCTACTGCAACATGTTTTACTAAAAACAGAATTATAATAATGTCCATTTCTATTTTTACTCTATTGCCCCTATCTGTGAAAGTGCAATTCAGTACAAATGGTGAACAATCTTTACTTGTGTTTCCAGGGTGCTCCAAATAGGGTATGTCCTAAGTTTGATTAAGTCTGGCTGTTATGTTATCACACTTACAAACTATGATGGTGAACATGGTAAATATAATACCTGCCAAACATCACCAACTAGCTAGCATGGAGATGAGGAAGTGACAAATATGTTTTCATAACAAATTGAAAGTGACGGCGAGCCAATTAATCATTGAAGTGGTGAGAACATTAAAACTCCTGAGCTTCTGATAGAAGTACATGCACTGAGGGGCCCTCACATCAGCATTTGGTTCAAAACTTAACTAACATCAGTTATAGTCCCCAAATATTTGTACTTCAACAGCCTGTCCATAAATAACAGCTGGGGATATAGGGGCAGGCTTCTTCCTAAAGTCAATAATTTATAGAAGTTTCTCCCATCCCCACACAGGATCACTTGAGCTCAGCCACAGTGACCATCAGGTTCTTGGTCTCTATTACCAAGGCCGTCTCCCTCAATTGCTAAGATTGGACAGGCAGCCAGCTCTAGGAAGAGTCCTGGCTGTTGCCTATGTAAGAATTGTGCATGTTCAATGCAGCAAGAATCATACCAGCTTGGATGTCACCCGGGTCAATAAGGTCCATGTTAGGTGTTGGGGAATCTGGGTAACCTGATGAGAAATGGCCTACTGGAACAAGACATTTATAAAGTAAGCGGAACGAGAGAGACCGAGGACTAGTGAGCATCAGAGCCACTGTCCAGGATGAAACAACAAAGATCCAGGAGTACATCAGGAAGATGGCCCCCAAAGATGAACTACTAAGTGAATACCTCGGCAGCAGAAACCTGATGATGATGATGATGAGGACAGACGGTCATGGAGGGACAAGCCCCTGCATAGCATGTATCACTGACAAATAGAAGAAGTGGCTGATATCAAGAAATCCTACCAGTGGCTGGAAAAGGCTGGATTCAAAGACAGCACGGAAGCTCTAATCATGGCAGCACAAGAAAGGGCACTTAGTACAAGATCAATAGAGGCTGGGGTCTACCACACCAGACAGGACTCAAGGTGCAGGCTGTGCAAAGACGCCCCTGAGACAGTCCAGCACATAACAGCAGGGTATACAACGCAGGCAGCAACATCACACATAGACTGCCATATCCAAGTGGCTGGCATAGAGCACATCAGCATCTGCACTAAGTATGGGTCCTCCCAAGGTCAGAATAGAAGACACCCCCTAAGGTGGTTGAGAATGGCTGAGTTAAGATCCTATAGAACTTCAAGATCCAGACTGACAAACTGATGATGGCTAACCGACTAGATATTGTGTTTAGGGATGCACCGATACTGATACCAGTAGTGGGTCCGATACAGAGAATGAAACAATATCTGATGAAAATAAAACACGTTTTCAAGTAAATGTTCGAAGTGTAATGGCGTTAATAAGTACTCGTATCGGTACTCGGTATCGGCAAGTACTCAGATCCAAGTATCGGTATCGTATCGGTTTGGAAAAAAGTGGTATCGTTGCATCCCTAATTGTGTTGGTTGACAAACAACAGAAGCAGTAGTGATAGATGTAGCAATCCCTAGCCTAATCAAGAAGAAGGAACACAAGAAGCTCGAAAAACACCAAGAACTGAAGAAGGAGCTAGAAAAGATGTAGAGACTAAAGGCAACAGTGGTGCAGGTGATAATTGGAATACTGGGTTTTGACCCCCAAACTGGGAGAGTGGCTCCAGTATATTTCAAGTACAACATGTGAGGCCTCTGGTTGAGAACCTGAGTTTGAGGAAGACACACACAACAGGTGTGTTTAATATTAATGAAACTACTTAATGATATGTCAGTCCTCATAATGACACTATTCCTTATTTGTGTCACCAAAAACCCTAGCCATAATCCATTTGCATGTGAAAAAAAATAAGACTGGTGAGAGGACACCACGTCGAGTACAGGGCCTGTGGCATCTTAAACACCTCAGCAAAGGACTTGACCACCAATGTTAACTGGACCACGACTTTTCTTCTCATTCACCCCTCTGAACAGTTTAAAAACCTTGTCCCTATCAGCATGTATCTTCTACACACAGACAGTTCCTTGCTAAAATCATGAGTATTAACACAATTATAAAAATGCTACTGGCCAAGGTCATTTAGCAAGTTCAGAGTTAGTCTTGCCAGCAAGGGAAATGGGACACCTCTTGGACTACATATCGACATCCATGATTTGTTGTTAATGAAAACAGAAACTGATCTCCTGGGGATTACTAAATGTTGAGCCTGTATGATTGGGTTCACGTAGATGGGTGACTTAAATTTGATTCAGAGAACCACTGAGGTCAGTGAGCAGTGGAGTGATGTGCCCTTTTAGGTTGATTGAAAACCAGATGCACCTCAGCATTCTGGACCATCTGCAAGGGTTTCACTGGGCATGAAGTAGTTGAGGCGAAATAACCATGGTCTGTACTACGAGTTGAGTGGCATACTGAGTCAGGTAAGGCCTGATTTTTCTTATATTGTATAGTGAAAAATGGTACAAGTGGGAGACAGACACAACATGGTCAGAGAAGGACAGCTGGTCATCAATCATGACACCAAGGTTTTTCACAACCAGACATGTGCAAGTCAGTTGTTTTAATACCGCACTCTCAGTAAGAGAGGTGAATGAAGTGATGTGCCATGGACTGCGAAAGACAGAGCCATGTAGTCGGACTGCTGGATGTTTGGCTTGCAGGTGCCCTGCCCTGCCCTCAATGAGAGGGCTGATCATGGAGAGTGACTAGCCCTTAACTGGGGGAGACTGGTTGTTTCTGAGTGGTTCAGAAAATTGCCTACTGATAGCTGCCATGTTTTCAGTAAAGATAATCAGTTAAAAGGTTATGTCTGGTGGACGTGGTGGAGGATTGAGTTAAGTTTTTGAAGGTGAAATATAACTGTGTCTGTGGTACTGCTGATGTTTATGTAAAAACCAGTTGTGGCAGCACTGATGCTGGATGAGAAGGAAGATAGAGGCAACTGATAACCCTAGAGATCAGCTGGGTTGCTGAATTTTCTCTCAGCAGCTCTGAAATTGATATGTGGCTTTCGGATGGTACTGGTATGCAGTTAGAGTCAGGTTAGAGTGGGTTTGGTGGATCAAGGACAGAGGCTATCCAGCATGAGCATGAGTGTAGAGCAGAGAGAGGCTCTGTGGCATCATTGACCTCTAATGAGGAAAATGTGCTGAGAGGAGGTAGAGCAGGGGTGACCACTGAGGAAAAGTGGGTGGCAGCAGAATAAGACCAGGGGTGGTGGAACAGAGAGCTGTTCCAGGAGGCATACAGTGAAGCAAATGAAATAATGGCCTGAAAGGTGCAGAGGCATGAGGCTGTCTGTAGCACAGTTTTGAATGAGAATGAGGTCAAGTTCTTGGCCAGCTTTGTGAGTTGGATGGCTGCAAATCCATTTTCGGTCAAATGAGTATATGACAGGAAGTCTGCAGAGCAGCAGAGCTTTGTCCTGGTGGATGGTAAATGCAAACCACAGACTTTTACCAGGGTGACCGTAACAGCCTGATACTTAAAAGAGACATATTTGTTTGGAAGCAACAGCTGAGTTTAGGAAGCCATCTACCCTTGTCTCTTTCCCTCTCACCTCAACTAGATGTTACTAATGTCTTCACTTCCTGTCACCGTTGTACCAAATTATTATTATTAAATATTGCCTATTGCTACTAAAATAATTGCATAATTTTATAAGAAAGAGCCATTCCATTTTTACTGTCCTGCACAGTTGCAGATACTGATTTAAAATAGAAAGTAAATAAGAAAACACCAGAAACTTAAGATGTTTTAGCTTTTGAGAAAGACAGCTGTAAAAAATCAGTGAGAAAAAATGCAGTGAGTACAGTAGTAGAACATAACACCAAGGAGTAAACATGAAAATTACATATGACATTAAAATAAACTGTCAGTGACAGTCAATGAAAACACATCACCTTCAGAAAAAACATGATCTTGCTTTGGAAACTAACTATTAGGGAGACAACTCAACTTTTTTACTCAGTAATGAACAACAATAAAACAGTTATCACCAGGGCAGTTTTCATAACACTGTTCTTGCACACAATCCAGATCTCAATACTCAATACGGTGTGTTCACCAGTGGCACTGATGCAGGCAGTGCATCCGCATCTTATACTTGCCACAAGTTGTCATAGATAATGTTATGGCAAAGCTTGCCACTTCTGTACTGCCTGGATCAGCTGATTGCGTGTAAGTGGTCCTGGATTCCTTGCTAATTCAGTGCTTCATGAAATCCCACACACACTCAGTTGGGTTAAGGGGAATACAGTGGCCAAGGCATGACTTCTGCTTCCATAAAAGTTGTGGTGACACGTGTGGCATGTGGATGAGCATTGTCCTGCTGTAGCATGGTGGTGCGTCAATGAGCTCTCAAGGACGGAATAACGTGTGGCCTAAGAATGTTATCCACATAATGCTGAGCAGTAAGATTGCCCTCTATGATGATGAGGGGTGTTTTGTGATTGCCAGAGATGCCACCCCGCACCATCACACAAGGTCCTCCCCAGCAATTCACTTACCAGGCAGCATAACGTTCCCCACATCGTCTCCAGACATACTCACAACCATCAGCTCTGTCCAAAAAAAAAATCTACACTTGTTGCAGGACACAATTCCAGTGAATCTGGATGCTTGTCCTTTTCTTCAACATTGTGCACCGTGAATTCATCGCCCTGAATCAAACTGTCAACACTGAGTTTTACTGCACTGTGTTGAGGTGTCTGAGGGATTACATTCAGTGCAAATGACCTTTGCCCAAAATGAAATTCTAGCAGAAGGGTCGCCACTTTGACACAGTGGAGGAGATCCAACATGTGTCACAGATGATGGTTGACACACTTGGAGAACTAGACTTCCACAGCGCTTTCCAAGTGCAGCAGGAGTACTGGGAGTGGTTTATCGCTGCACAAGGTGACTACTAAAAAACTACTAAAAATGTATATCAGGTACAGGTTTTGCTTGCAGTTTTGGAGCTTTGCTCTCAGGTTGTGCAGCCTCTCAAATCTCTGAATCATTAGCTGAATCATTCACACCTGCCCATTTCTCTCTTGACTTTGAGCTGTCTCTCTCTTTCTGTTGCCAACATACATTTGGCATCCAAAACCTTCACATCAGTTATGAGCTGAAGAGTTGCTCTGTGCTTCTCTAAATTCACAGCACTAGCACTCAGTATCCATCTTCCTTGTCTCTTTTTGTGTCCTCCAGTGATCTTAGCTGCAAGAGGTAAACTGCACAAACTGCCTTGCTCTTTAACGTTCTCTTTTGCTCTCTGTGTCTCCATACCACCCTCCTGAATTCTGTGTCTTTATTTGGCCCCCTCTTCCTCTCTGTGTGAGGGGCTATATTTAGTGGGAGGCATTAAAATATCATCAGTCATCATGCAGTCAAGGCCCAGAAAAGATCCAGTGGTCAGCTCATGTGCTACCTTTAACCCTCACCTGCTTCACACTAACTCTTGCACAGTGCATGCACACATACAGTGGAGACAAATAGGGACACGGCTGTCACTTAATATGTGAACACACTTCTGGACCTCTACTCATCTCCTACCCAGGCTTCAAGCTAGTATTAGCTGCTGGAAGATGTTGCTATGGCTGACTCACAGGTTTCCAGGATGTGTGTGAAGGGCTGGGCAGAGTGTAACAGAAGGGTAGGAGCAGCAGAATGGTTTTCTTCTGCATGTCATATTAGCGTTAGCACGATTTCCAGAACCTGCACATTGTAGCTTTATGGATATACAGTTGTGTTCAAAATAATAGCAGTGTTTTTAAAAATGTGAGTAAAGGTCAAAATCCTTATAATATTTTTTATTTCCATTCATTGGGAACACTGTATATTATATTTTACATCAAAACATGAAGAAAAATGTATCAATATTTTAATTACTTTACAGAAAATGAAGGAAAAAATTATATTGGGCTGTTAAAAAAAATAGCAGTGTCTGCATTTTTCGTTACAAACTCAAATATTTACTCAATAAACTGAAAAAAACGTTAAGATTTAGCATTCCTGTGAATCACTAAACTAATATTTAGTTGTATAACCACTGTTTTTGAGAACTGCTTCACATCTGTGCCGCATGGAGTCGACCAACTTCTGGCACCTGTAAACAGGTATTCCAGCCCAGGATGATTTGACAGCCTTCCACAATTCCTCTGCATTTCTTGGTTTTGCCTCAGAAACAGCATTTTTGATGTCACCCCACAAGTTTTCTATTGGATTAAGGTCCGGGGATTGGGCTGGCCACTCCATAACCTTAATTTTGTTGGTCTGGAACCAAGATGCTGCTCGCTTACTGGTGTGTTTGGGGTCGTTGTCTTGTTGAAACACCCATTTCAAGGGCATTTCCTCTTCAGCATAAGGCAGCATGACCTCTTCAAGTATTTTGATATAAGCAAATTGATCCATGATCCCTGGTATGCGATAAATAGGCCCGACACCATAGTAAGAGAAACAGCCCCATATCATGATGCTTGCACCACCGTGCTTCATGGTCTTCAGAGTGTACTGTGGCTTGAATTCAGTGTTTGGGGGTCGTCTGACAAACTGTTTGCGGCCCTTGGACCCAAAAAGAACAATCTTACTTTCATCAGTCCACAAAACGTTTCTCCATTTCTCTTTAGGCCAGTCGATATGTTCTTTGGCAAATTGTATCCTCTTCAGCACGTCTTTTTTTTTAACAGTGGGACTTTGCGGGGGTTTCTTGCCGATAGATTAGCCTCACACAAGCGTCTTCTAATTGTCACAGTACTCACAGGTAACTTCAGACTGTCTTTGATCTCCCTGGAGCTGATCACTGGCTGAGTCTTTGCCATTCTGACTATTGTTCGATCCATTCGAATGGTAGTCTTACGTTTTCTTCCACGTCTCTCTGGTTTTGCTTTCCATTTTAAAGCATTGGAGATCATTTTAGCTGAGCAGCCTATCATTCTCTGCACTTCTTTATATGTTTTCCCCTCTCCAATCAATGTTTTAATTAAAGCATGCTGTTCTTCTGAACAATGTCTGGAACGACCCATCTTTCTCAGGTTTTCAGAGAGAATTGCATGTACAACATGTGCTGGCTTCATCCTTAAATAAGGGCCACCTGAATGACACCTGTTTCTTCACATAATGAATGACCTCACTGATTGAACTCCACACTGCTATTATTTTGAACACGCCCCTTTCAACTAAATATTCAATTACGCAGACTCAGGAGCATGCATATCATAAATGTTGGGTCTGTTGGTTTCTCTGACTCTACTACACCTACTGGTAAATTATTTGCCATGTAATAATATAATTTCTACCAAACAGTGATTGATCTGGTTAGTCATGTTGGACTGCTATTATTTTGCACACAACTGTATATAATGGTACAATAATAAGCAAAAACATAATGGGTTTCAACTTCACCATGTCATACTATACTTTTTCTCTTCTTTTTATGCCACTTTTTGTGTATTTTACTGTGTTGTAGCCGCTGTAGAACAGTGATTTCAAATTTCTTAAAGGAGTACGCCAGCTAAACAGCAGAGTGCTCCAGTGATTTAGCAACATTCCCACAATGTTGGAGCAACTAAAAAAGAAAAATTAAAATTGATGCAGCAGAGGCTGAGATATCCTGACATTTAGCCTCTACTATGGGTCTACTATGCATGCTCATGATTTTTAAATTTCATGCCTAGAAAATAACCCTGATGACATCACCACAGCATCAGCTCCTTCTTGACAAATCTCTCTCCTGAGCCAGAGAAGACATTACACAACTGTTTTCAGAGGCTGAGTAGTACTTCTCATGACTTGTAAACTAACTTTGACTTGTGAAATTGAGTGTCCCTTTAATACAACAATGACCAATTTCACTTTTTTCTCCACAACATCCATAGATGTCTTAGATGGTTTTATGGGTCCAAAATTTGGAACATCCATCCATCCATCATACCACTTATCCCTAAAGGTTGTCGGGGGCGGGGGGGCCTGGAACCAGCTGACATTAAGCGAGAGGCAGGATACACCCTGGACAGATTTCTCTAGACTGTGTGAGGAAGCAGGCAGGAGAACATGAAAACTCCACAAAGAAAAGCCCTGTGCTGCCCCCGGTCAAAAAAATATCTCTGGAAAACCTGCTTGAACCTGACATGCACAGATATCAGAAAGGGACCTGAGGTGCTGATAAACCTGGGACTCTTGGCAATACAGTGGGGCCCTGACCCATATTAGACTGATTTACAATAGATTAGAAAATTATTTGGCCCCAGGTCTGACTCATGTTCTGAGTCTGATCTTGGATACTTAGAGTAGATCTGTGAACACCTCTAGTTCATGTTTACTTTTTGTTTGTCAGCTTTGGGTCCTGGAGGCAAAACCTCTAAATGCCTGATCTTTTGTCACTGATTCTTACATCTCAGATGGTGGAGGTTCCATTCGTACTTGAACTAGGCCTAGGCAATATGACCAGAAAAATAATGCATACATTTTTTTTTCTAGCTTGGGGTCTATTCTGTTTTTACCTGCAAATGCAATAAAACAAAAACAATATTATTGAACAATAATAATTAGAAACCTCTGCCACCTACAAGACAGTCATTATTAAGAGGTTATCCCACAGTGCTAGATGCTTCAACAAAGCAAATTAATAATCTAATTCAGTACAAATAGAACAGAAAGTGTTACAGCAAAGTATGTCTCACCTCTCCTAACCAGACAAGGCCTGGTCTACAAATACAAACCAAATGCACAGATCAGCGTGCTGATTTTTTTCAGTCTGTCCCTTTTGTAGATGTGACCATTAAATTCACTATGGGATTAGTGCAGCTGGTTAGCCCTCCTGGAGTCCAGACAGTCCCATTAACTACAACAAGTCAGCATACAGTGTAACTATTTGTGTCACAATTTACAGGACTATCATGACTCACGACAGCTAACAAAGCCAGCTGTCATCAGTATTTTTTGTTTTTTTTTTTAACTAAAAAATAACCTTTGTTATACCTGTTGTAATAATCCAGTTCTCACAATGTAGACATTCTATATGTCATGCATAAACAAAAATTTGACCATATGTCATGGTTAAATCAATGGAGGTAGGCCTTATGGGAAGACAGAAAATTTATATAAAAGCTTTTTGCATAATATTAAGTATACCAAATGTTAAGTTAGTGGGTTAAAATATGTTGTATTACAAAAGCATATCCAGCAGAGAGGTACTGTATATGTGCTGATAATTTTGTCCCACAATGAAAAAAAGACTGCTGGACCAAAATCCCACAAAGTCAGTGCAGTCCCTTAAGTGTCTGATAATATTTGCGCATCAGTTGTGCAGGAAATGTGCATATGTGTGATGACCTTGCTCAGAGATGTGTTGATGTGCCACAGTCAGTAGGCTGAGGTGATTGACGATAGATGCCTGAGCATGCCGGGAAATAAGATAAGCTGCCGTTCGGCCTGTTTTGTGGGTCTCAAAAATCCAAGAGAACAGAGAGAATGAGAGACAGAGAGAGGGAGAGAAAAGAGACAGAGAGAAATTACAGAGAGATTACACAGCGGGAACAGAGGCTGTTAGATGGACGGACTCACAGAGGAAAGAGGTACAGAGGGAGAAAGAGAGAGAGTAATTTGCTGGAAATAAAGAGTGACAAGACAGACAGAGCTGGAGAAAAAACAGAGGAATTATGGGAGTCTTTCCTCTTTTACCCTTTCTCCTCTCATCTGTTATCAGCCATCAGGGTACTCCATCACACTGGATCCCATCTTCTTTAAGACAGTTTCACTCTCCTCTCTCTGTCTCTCTCATTCAAACTCCTTTCCACTCTTTCAAGCTGCAGGCTTGAAATTTACATTTTTTTTTTTTTTTTTACTGCACTGGCCTTGTGGGCTGCCATTTGTGGGAGCTGTAAAATTACTTCCCCGCTCTCCCTCCAACTTCACATCTAGTGATGTTGTGCTTGCAAATGATCAGATTCTTTTCAACAGCACTTTGGTATGAATAAAGGAAACCAAGTTGTTTTTTACTTTTTTTTTTTTTTTACTGTTGTGTCCAAATTTCATTGCCTGCCCTAAATCCACTTCCTTTTATGTGGAATGAGCTGCACTTGAACAGCTCTTGGATCCAGCTCCATTCAAAGAGTCATAATTCCCATCACTTTTAACATCATTTAGTCTGTGTGGTCACATTATAATTATCATCAGAAACACAAAACTACCGTCCCCACTGTGCATACACACACAAACATAGATTCCTACAAGGTGACCTTCAGGCTCCAGATCAGATATACATGTACGCAGTCCTGAGTTAAACAAGTAACTGTCAATCAATGCATCGCTAGGGGCAATAAACAGACATGGCTGCTGTCAATTCTGTGTCTCCAACCAACCAACCAGGAGTGGCAGCCTAGGCCATAATTAAGACAGCAGCCTGCTCAAGGAAACAAGTAGTAGACTGGAAGGTGTCTGCAGCAATATTATTATTATGTCAGTAAACATGATATGTTCCTATTTGTGAAAAATTACACACACACACACACACACACACACACACACACACACATATATACTAGCAGTGTGCTTATGTGTGGTTGCATGTTTTGTAATATTGTTCACATACACAAGAAGACCACACATGTTGCATATGGGTGATGCATTAACATTCCAGCAAATGATGTCATGGTATTCCACTGATCTATAGGTGGCAGCACTGCACCAAAGTAAACAAGGATGTAAATAATGTAGATTGTAGATAAGTGTGTGTGGTGTATAGGTGAGATGTGTGTTTTTGTACCTAGAGAGAAGAGGGAAAGAGCCCAGAGGAAAAAAAAAAGAACAACAATTTTGATTATATATACATATATATATGATTAATCAAGCTCTGTGAGGTTAAACTTAGACACAGTTGTTTCCTTAACATGTTCACAATGACAATGCTAACATGCTGATATTTAGCAGGCATAATGTTTACAATGTTTATTATCTCAGATTTGCATGCTAGCATGCTACCACCAAACACAGAGAACTGTTGAGTACTATTTGTTTGATGTTATCATGGTGCTAGATGAAAGATCAAGATTCAGCACAGTTATTCTAATTTATTCTGAGGACAACATGAATATATGTCCTAATTTCATGGCAGACCATCCAATACTTGTAGAGTTGCCATCTCCAGAAGTTCTCAGATGACACAGCCATTGTTGGGTGTGTCTCTCAGGGGAACGATCTGGAGTACAGAGAGGTCATCACCAACTTTGTCGACTGGTGTGGTAAGAACAATCTGCACATAAACCCCAGCAAGATGAAGGAGGTGGTGATCGACTTCAGCAGGAAGTCACTTCTCACTGCACCGGTGAACATCCAGGGTTTGGACATTGAGATCGTGGAGGAGTACAAATACCTGGGTGTTTACCTCAACAATAAACTGGACTGGTCTCACAACACCAACGCCCTGTACAAGAAGGGCCAGAGTCGTCTCCATCTGCTGAGAAGACTGAGGTCCTTCGGAGTGTGCAGGTCACTGCTAAGGACTTTCTATGACTCTGTGGTGGCCTCTGCCATCTTTTATGCAGTGGTCTGCTGGAACTGTGGATCTTCAGAGAGAGACAGGAAGAGACTGAATAGGCTGGTCAGACGGGCCGGCTCTGTCCTGGACTGCTCTCTGGACTCCATTGAGGAGGTGGGTGAGAGGCGGAGGTTGGCCAAGCTGACGTCTATCATGGACAACCCCTCCCACCCCCTGCATGAGACTCTGGGAGACCTGAGTAGCTCGTTCAGCAACAGACTGCTGCATCCATGGTGCAAGAAGGAGCGCTACCGCAGGTCATTTATTCCAACAGCCATCAGACTGTACAACACCAGGCTGACCCAACAATAAACCTGAAACTCTGGACTCCACTTTTCTGGTCACTTTATTTTGCACAAATTTCATTTACCTCAATGATTATCACCATTTCTTCTATATTACGACTGCACATTTCACAACTGCACATTTTTCTATTTATTACAGAGACTTTTTCTAATGCTGATTGCTGCACTTTAACTTAGTTACTTCTGTGCCTTTCTTATATTTTTTATTTTTATTTTTCTATTTTGGTCACCCTTGTTTCTTGCTGCTGTAACATGTGAAGTGCATGCAAAGTACGTGCAAAGTGCATGAAGTGCGGTTGTGGCTCAGGAGGTAGAGCAGTCGCCCACCAATCAGAAGGTCAGTGGTTCGATTCCCAGCTCCTCCAGTCCACGTGCCGAAGTATCCTTGGGCAAGATACTGAACCCCAAAAATTGCCTCCGATGTGTGTGCTTAGCTTGCTTAAAAATGCTCTCCGAATTCTCATTCAGAGTTAGAGTCTGATCAATGATTGTGCCCAAGCACCTAAAATGTTCTTTTACCTCTTCTACAGGCTGGTTGTTGAGTAGACAAGGAATATGTTAGTGGTTCCCCTTGGTTTTGTTTGTATCATAAGTTCTTTTGTTTTGGCCCCATTCATTTCCAGTGTACTTGCCAGACACCAGTTCTGCAGTGCAGTGACCTGGCTGAAATAAGCCTCCTCATGAATGGCATTATCTTTCAGAAGATTAACAAGAGCCATATTGTCAGCATATTTGAACAGCTCGACACTACTGCTCTGAACAGACAGGGCGCACCCTTGTGGTGCCCTTGTGTTTAAAACAAGTTAATCTGAGTAGACCCCATCCATCAAGACTTTCTAATCCAGTGGATGGGACCACCATTCATGTTCATGTTTAGAGGCAAATTCGAGGGGGTGAAGTTGATCCTTGACAGAGGACTTATGATGGATACTGTCTACACTCTCCATACACAGCTAGTGTATGTGAGGTAAGTGAGATAAGTGCTCCAGGTCAAAAAAATATTGCTTCCGAGACTTTAGGCACAGGTCGTCCTGTGGAATTTTCCCATGAGTTTGGAAAGATACAGCCATCAAACAGAGTCTGAAACAACAGAGTGACAACCCCTTCCTCTTAAGCCATCAGGCCCAGAGGCTTTGTTGAGTCTGATTTGGGTCTGAGTCACGTGGCTATTTCTTCCCTTTCTAAGTTAGCTGAATCACATCATACCTTCCATAATAGATGTTTAGGTTGTCAACAAATTCACTAATCTGCCATATTCACACTTTGCTTTTTCCTTTCTCTGCCCGTCATTGTATGGAGCCCCTCCCATGCTTGCTGTGCATCGTCTCTACAGAATGTTTGCTCAACCCTGTCTTTAAAATCTCTTTTTGCCGTAAATACACTACATCTAAACTCCTTCTCTTTCTCCTTTACTGAGTCAGTGTCACCTTTCAGAAATGCAGCCCTTTTCTCATTCAAACACACTTTAAGATCTTTTGAGAGCCATGGTTTGTTATTGCTTAACACCTTAACTGTCTTAGCTGTGATAACCATGTCCTCACAAAACTTAATATAGCATGTGATGGTATCTGTCAGTTCATGTGGATCAGAGCATGCATCAAAAAACATATGTCAATCCATGATGTCAAACAGTGCTTAAGCTCCTCCTTTCCATCGTCATATCACTGGCGTACTGTATTCAAAAGCGGTTTATCACGCTTGATTTTCTGTCTGTTTTTCTGTATGTTGGGAGGAGATGGATGACATAATGATCTGATTGTCCAATGGGAGGCCAGCTAACTGCCTTGTATGCGTCTATAATGTTGTTGAGCTGGTCCAGTATGCAAGTGGAGAGAGTGGGCGCAGTTACATATCGCTGCAGAGTGGGAAGGTGGTCACATGTGTTAAAATCCCCCAAAACAAACACTGGTTTGCCCGCCGGTCAGGAAAGCATATCATTAAAGCTGTCACTTATGTTTTCAGCAGATTCCTTATTATTTGGCCCTGGAACATAAACAAGAATCATGGTGATTTGTCCAAACTCCCACGGAGGGTAAAACGTTCTTAAGGATATAAAGGATAAAGACAGTAACTGTATCATTGAAACTGCAGTGAGGCCAAGTGCAATATCCAAATCACAGGAGAAGAAATTATTTAATAAAGGTAAAATGTGTCACAACATGCTATTATAAATGAAGCACTGTGATGTTACAGAGATACCTCAGCCTATAAATCACATCATCATCACTTTCACGACTGAAATTCATGACTCATATCGCAGTCACAATATTGTCAAAATAATCACAATATGATTATTACTATTATTGTTTTTAGCATATCTAGCAGCTCTAACAGCTAGTGATCCACTGCTCTACCAGGGACACTTTGATAACAAATTTCCAAAAGTTTGCAGTGTTTCTTTTGGCTCCACTTCACTAACAGCAAGTATCATTCCCCCAACTGGTGGTTGACTGAATACCATGGAGAAGGAGAGTGGGGCAGCACAGAGAGACATTGAGGGAACAAAGCAGCTAACACAGAGGAGCACTACACAGACAATCAGTAAAGCTAAATAAAAGACAGTGACTTGCCTGGCATCCACAAACCCCATACTGTATCACACTTTTTTATATCACATGGAGTGTCACCAAGTGAGACCAAGCTGAGCACTGATCTTTAAGGTTACTGATGGTTTACTTGTATGACAACACACTAAATGAAAGAATCTAGTTATTGTTCTGAAATTTTAACTGAACAAGGACAACTGAAAGGTCAGCACGTTTAAGTTAATTTTTCCTTTATTTGGTAGTCATCTCATATGATTAACTTGTAGAATTATTCTGAATAAAAGTTTAAAGATTACAGAGTTCCAAGTACTGTAGATTCTTAGGTGGAATATGAATTGTTTTCCTTAGTAAAGTTAACTGTGCATTAGTGTCAAGAAGACAGCAGCAGATAAGTTCCTTGTGTTGATTTTCTTTTCACTCATTTCTGTGTGTGTGTGTGTGTGTGTGTGTGTGTGTGTGTGTGTGTGTGTGTTTTTTTGGAACAGAACCTTTTGCTAAACTAGCACTAGTGAGGTTCACGTTGAGGTTCAGGTTTATTGTCATTGCCATATGCTTTCCAATGTACAGCCAATCAAAATGTGTGATGGCATCTGTAAACGCAGGGCCCTGGGCAGATCTAGCAGGACGAGCATATCTAGTACCTACAGTTGCATTCAGCCCCAATGTCTGTCACTGCTAATGATAACAATCCAGTTCTTGTATTTGTTTCAATAAATCAGTAATATAGAACCCATCATTTCTTGAGTCTCATCATGAGCGTGAGGTGCTCTGCCCTTTGTCTGCCCTCCAGGCATTTATATGTTTTAGTGAGGTGTCTAGTGCTCCTTACAGCATTTGCAAACTGCAAACTGTTTAATTGTACAGCCTTTGTGACAACTTCATTTGTAGACAGAAAAAGAAAAAAACACATGTAAGCCGAGGAGGTAGATTTCAGCACAGCCAGAGCACGGGAAGTTTATCTGCTGCCATCCTATCCTGTTGTTGGGTCATCAAAAGTATTGCCTGTGACTGTGAATCTATCTGTGAGCAATTCAACAACATGTACTACTGAAACTTTTGTGAAAGTTGCACCGTGAAAGTAACTTTTGAAGGTATTGTTGCTATGCTGGCATTTAACAGCCATGTTGGTTTCTTCAGTGATAAGCTATTGATATTTAGCATTTAGCCTTCACCCTCACTAGTGTTGTGTTTTTGTTGCTGTTTAATTAGTATTCATGGTTGGTTTTGGTTTTGAGGGTTTTCTTTAAATTATCATTACATAAGAATTAGACCAGAGCTCACCATGCTTGTGAACTTAGATACTTACCTCAGTATAGCCAAACCCCCCCCCCCAGTAATTATGCTTCATTCTGTCCTTTCAGTTTCACACAGATTTCTCTCATGTCTTTTGTGAATGGAACTATGAATGGCTAGCTGCCTAATCGTGGTTGCTACACCATAGAGGACAGGATAACATCAGTGATGCATGGTTATAGATAATGTTATTATGTTAGTGCTTTTGCAACAATATTCAAATATTATGCAGAGTGACAAATTTAAAGGAAAAACTGACATAAGTGTCAGTAACATGTTGGGCAACAATGTGGAACAGCTTCAGCGCACGTTGACATTGATTCCACAAGTCTTTGGAACTCTACTGGAGGAATGGAACACATCAAGTTGAGTCAATTTTTATCTTTATAGCACCAAATCACAACAGAACTTATCTAGAGGCACTTTTCCTATAGACCAGGTCTAGACCGTACTCCTTAAATTATTGTATTGACAAAGAGAGACCCAATAATTCCCACCATGAGCAGCACTAGGTAACAGTGGCAAAGAAAAACTTCCTTCAAGAGGCAGAAACCTCGAGCAGAACCAGACTGTACTTTTCTTAAGCAAAAGTACATAAGAATGCATTGCTAATGAGTGAGGTTTTATATACTGTGGTAATCCTACTTTTACTGAAGCAAAAGATGTTTATACTCCTTTCACTATTGTAGTTTTTAGATCAGGACAAAGGAAAAAAATCATACATGGTTGAATTTAGTTGAACTTGAGTATCATTGTGTGGACCAACTGAGGAAAATTAAACAGTGGTGACTGAGGTCATGTAGTAGTCACAACTGATTATGAATATTATTAGTCATGTTTGCATTAAGACCACCTTTTCAGACATTCTTGGTACTACTGCACCAAAAGACAGTTATCATATCAGCTTAAACGAGCCAAACCAAAAGGCCGGAGTTCATTTTAATCTTATTAAACAGGTTAAGGGTAGAAACACCTGAGGAATATGGTAGTTAATGCTACTTCTGTCACTATTTGAGTCAAATACTGTACTTTAAACTGCACTGTTGGATAGTGTTAGACCTGTAGTTTGCTCCTCCAGGGGAATGACACCAAATGCTAAAAAAACAAAACACAGACATAATGGCCTCAGATGGAACCAGTAACATCTTATGAAACAAAAGATGTTACATGTTATAACAAGTGTTGATTGCCATTAGGGATCTTAGCGGGCTCAGCTGTGTTTCTATTTTCAGAATGGATGACTGAATATGTCAGGTTGTGTGAACTCATTCTATGAATTTTTATGATTTTCCTCATTTCCCTCATTCATATTTATCATGTCTTGGAAGGACTGGCTCTACAACACGTGTCAGTCTGTGGAGCCTCCCATCTTGTCATGAATATTTACCAGCACAGCAGCAGAAACAGGAGTCCTGGCACAATATTGGGAAGACCAATAAATATGACCAGGGCCAGAGCCAAAATCAATTCATTATTTATAGCACACCAGTGAGCCTGGATTTTCCCTCCAAATACCAGATCTAGCCTCCTGTCACAAAAAGAAAAGGTAACTGCAGAAGGAGACGATGGTTCCTTACCATTATAGGAGAGGCGAGGCTTACTTAGACACATTATGAAGTGGACTTCCATTTCATTGGATGCCACAGACTTGGAGCAGACAGGACACTTGAATCCTAGGAAGAACAGCAGAGAACACATTAGTGAAACATTCTTAAAATATACACATACCTCTGAAATAAACAAGTAGAAACTTCATCTTGATCTTTGTGTATTTTATTTGCAGCTTTAACCCTACTGACAGGTTATAACATCATTAGGAAGGATATTCCTAAGAAGTTTTAGATGTCTCTCCATAAAAGAGAAGGTGAAATAAAATGTTGGTACACATTTATCTTCTTTGGTGATGTCTAAGAGCTTTGATGGTATAATACCCATCTGCACTCTTCTTAAGTGTTGCTGTTTTTCTTCAGGGCCCCTGGATCCCATCTAATGACAAACCATGACAAACTGGGTGTGGATGCTGTGTCATACCTTTAAAGCACAGTCTCTAACACAGTGATATGTTCATTTCAAATGCTGAATTATTGCATCCTTCACTGACTTTAAAAACAGATCCACCCTGGCCTTAACAGATTTTACATCCCTTCTCATTTCTGCAGTATTCTGAGAAAGCTATTGAACCGGTAAGAACTGTAGTTGCTGTATGTCATACAAGCTAAGCCAAGTGAAGCAGGAGTAAAGAGTTCCATTTTGCTAAAGGTCAGCAAAAGGATTTGAGACGTATACAGGCAATATAATGTTAACTTCTAGAAGAACTTCTAGAATGCCTTTATTGTCATTGTATTGTTAAAAACCATACAACAAAATTTAGAGGGCTGCTCTTGTAAGGTACCATAAGTTAAAAACACATTCTCCCACATTCATCCATATATATTTCACACACTAATAAATAAATAAAAATAGTAAAAATAATGATAATAATAATAATAAATAGTGGGTCGAATCAAAAAGTAGCAATTAAAAACTGTAAGTTAAGAATACTGTTCATCAGTAAAAGAAACATTCACAACACAGTAGTGACAAGGAACTACTCCTGAATGGAAATAACTGCCCCTCAGTGTGGTGCTTGTGGGTTTGTGTGTTTGCATTACAGTGCATTTTACATGTTAGTTTACTGTATATACAGTTTTAGTTATAGTGTATACTATCCTATCGAACTGATGGAGAAACCATTATTTCTAAGCACATCCACGGTTAAAATGTTAGGTTTGAATTTTCGAGTGGTTAATCATTTGAATTTCAAATGCAAATTCCCTCAGTGTGTTTCTATGGACAGTGTTTCCTTGCTGAGCCACAGCAGAGGGATATTATATTGATTGATCTATGATATTATCTTTGGCTAGATTTTAAAGCAGAGGCAAATTTTAGAGAGGGTATGTTTGTAAGTTAGAGCAAAGATGCAAGTGAATGCTAATAAACACAAAGTTGTCATTAGTGGGGTGAATCCAGATGACACATCTGCAAAAGTTTAAACTGTCTAAAATTAAAATGTAGCATTTATCCCAAAGCTGTTTTAAAGGACGTGAGCGTTAGCTTGACACAAGCACACAAGTCCCTCCTTTGCTGTTTGGATGGAACCCACTAGGCCTAACTTTATTAGTTTAACACATAATTAAATGAACCACTAGGCCACATGAGGCGAGTTTGCGCACAGCCAAGTTTGAAAACAGACACGACTGTTCAGTGATTACGGAGAGCTCCAACCAAAAGAGCAGCAGTACTTCACTTTTAACAGAGGTATAGGATCACTCTGATTGTGGTGTGCTTTAGTAGGATTTAGAGTGGTAGGTTTTGTGTCCAGTTGCTTGAGTTTACCAGATTTAGTTCTGTTTTTAAACCTTGATGCACTAATGACATTACAAACAAAAGCGTCTTTTATTATACCTTTTTGGTTTTAACTGAGAGTATATGGGAGGTAACAAAGCCACAGTCTTGTATTGATTTCAGCAGCACTGTGAATGGACAGAAGATCATGGACAGTATATGACCCAGGTTTTCCTTTTTCTTTTAGGAGCATTTGCTCTTTTGCTTTTTTTTTCTATAGGGATGTTTCTGGGACTTTTCTTTGCACTCTTTGTAGTTCTTTCAGTCTGGTGGTGTACCTGTCCTTGATCTCAATGGATAACATCACAAGGTCAAGAAAAGATGTGGAGGAGAATTGATCAGGACTTTAGAAAATAGAACTGTGGTAATTAGACAATCTGACTACACTTTCACTTTTTTAAAACCATCTTTTAGATAGAAGATAAGTACAGTGACAAACTCACTGCTGTAAGGTTTCCTATCACAGCTCCTAAAGAAAGGACATTTTCAGTTTATCCACAGGGAACATTTAACAATCAATTACTCACAGGAAGAAACAAAAAATAATAGATATAGTTGAAAATAAGAACAAAAACGAGTCAAACTGGATTGAAATGTTGAAATGATGAAACATAAATGATATTTATATTTGTGCATCTCACAATTGGTTAGCACTGTCGCTAACCACTGTAGCTAGCAAGAAGGTTCCGTGTTCAACCCCAGTTAGTTTACATGTTCCCTCTGTGCCAAAGACATGCAGGTTAGTTAAACTCAGTGGTGACTCTAAATTAGCCGTAGGTGTGAATGTGTGCGTGAATGCTTGTCATGTCAGCCCTATGATGGACTGGTGATCTGTCCAGTGTATCCTATGCTGAAGGAGATAAGATAGGAAGCACTGAAGCTCCTTTCCTTAACATTTCACGTTTGCAGTTCATGTGTGAAAGCAGCTTCTGTTCTTTTACCTTTAAAAGCTTATATAAATAAATGTGATTGAACTTACTACTGTGATACTGCAGTGATTTAGTATCACACTTCAATAAGGTTGTGGCAGACTGTGTGGATGGATCCTGCAGTTCCCATAATGCAACACAACATTTATTTGACTGGAATTAATCTCAAATTGTTCAATCTGAAGAATTTTCAGATTCCTGGAGACAGAAAAGTATCCAGTATTTCACAATGCTAAAGCAAAAATTAGACACAAGTCAGTATTAGTTTGTGTAACATTAATGTTTCTTTTGTTTGTTTGTTCGATTGATCTTTTTCCCTGTATTTTTAATCCTTTTGTGACTCCTCATATTTATGGGGATCCCTGCCTCTAAATAAATTGACTTGCCAAGTTAATTATTCATAGAGCACATTTAAAAACAGCAAATGCTGACCAGTGCTTATCAGGAGATTATCTGATTGATGATCGCAATCAAAAAACACAGACACAAGAAGATACAAGTTAATTCATAAGATAATCAAATAACTGGGTAAAACTGAATCACAACAGTGAGCACTTCACTGACCGCATCACTGTCGTGCTCAAATGACATTAAAGCACACCCTCGAGTATAATATTGCGATTATACAACTATTACCAACAAAGTAAAATGTATACTCAAAATCTGTTCATGTTGAGGAGCAATTTGCTCAAAATTAAAAGGTGAGTGTTTTGTCCTGCTTCCATGGAAATACACAGTCTGACTATTAACTGGAAATACAATCAGTCATCAGTGGACCTTGGGTGTGGAATGGAACTGAAGTTTACTGCTACGGCAAATAATCAGACCCTTTAGTAAATTTAATTTAGCAACAGAAATGATTTTCTAGTCCCAGATGAGTGGAACTCTGAGCTGACGTTAATGCTTTATCGAGGTCTGGACTCATCAACTAAATCAACAGCCTACTGCACAAATGAATGCTTACTTTATCAACCACGCGATAACAAAGACGCTGCATTTATTTACTCACACAGATGTAGCTTCAAACCGCAAACGCTACATGAATTTTGTTACCGCGTCAAGACACAGCTGATGGAGAAAGCCGAGGCGCTTTGCTCAATGATTAAAGGACACTCGAGTGTAATCTTGCATTATACAACCATGACCAACAAAAGTAAAATGTATATGGCGGTAATATTTTATGATGAGTATAAAAGGTCACGTTGATTTTATTATCTTAATGTCTTTGTGGACCAATCAGATTGCCTCGGTCGGAACTACTTGTTACAATGAAATTTCTTGCATGGGAATTTCAAGCTCTGGAGTGTTGTCTGTGGTGCTGAAGAAGTCTGCACTTTATTCTGGTTTGGCTGTGGAAAGATTTTTGCCATCCAGGATAATCTATCCTCTATGCAGTTCAGGTAAACGAATCACCTGGTTTTATTACCAGGAGGTGATGATGTCATCAGGGGTTGCTGTTATATAAATATAAATGGAATATCTTGAGTTTTAGACAGTCGATCCGCACAAAATAAGCAATCTGACATTCTCTTGGGGTTTTTTTAAATTATTTTTTTGCACATTTTGTAGACTAAACAATAAACTATAATGCCATGTCTGTTATTTGTGAAATGCTACAAACTTACACGTTATACAGACTTCATGATTCAAGCACTGACCCCCCCCTCCCCTCCACATGGCAGCTGACCCACTTTTCCCTTGGCTGCTATTTTCAGATTCTCCATAGGGACAAGCAGAGAGAGAGAGAGAGAGAGTGATGTAGGAAACGAAACGTGAAAAAGATGTGCAGAAGGAAGGTCAGACAGTTCATGCAATTGAGGGGAAATGAAGGTTTATGATACATGGTCCAGCAGGACTCTCACTGTGCAGTCAGGGAGGTGTGTGTGTATGCAATTGTATGAGGTGTACATTTGCCTTCAGCCCAGCTGCTAAGCACCACAAACTTAAGGACATTTCATTCGAGAGCACATAAGGTTAGATAGGGACAAAATAAATCATAAGACTAGATGATAAATTAAAGCTAGAGTGCAGCATTTTGTTACTTAAGAAACGAAAATCTGTTGGCATCTCAAGCCCTTGCCAAATGAGTTCAGTGATGATTAAGCCAATCAGCAATTGTAAATCTCTTTGTATGTCGAGTACACAGTTTAAATCTGGGCAGTGGAATGCCATAAGATGCAGTGATGCATTTACATCAACCAACAATGAAATGGCTTGCAGTTGACTGCTGGTAGTCCAAACTGAGGACCTTGTTATGAGGGGCAATACTGCTAACCCCTGTGCCACCCTATTTTGTTTTTTCATTGTCGTAATTTTAATCTACAACATACTTCAGTTAGAAAGACAGGTGAACAAAGTAAAGATGTTTTACTTAATAAATCAAGAACCTTGGCATTGCCCCACTGGAGTGGATTTAATATAGTGGTAAATTCTATAAATTGCGTCATACAGAAACTTGTCCTAAGGAACCATAGACAGCCTGCCACTGTTGATCAGGGTGGGTGAGGGGAGAAGCTGTATATGCTGTGATGACAGCAGAGTGATAAAAAACAGATTACAGGTTTACAGGACAATGACCAAATCCTACAGATATTACTGTCTCTATAGAATCCAGGATTATTTTTTAAATGCCTTAAACTGATTATTAATACCTTTTAACTGATCAATGGCATGTGTTTACCCACCACCAAAGTTGACAAGGAAACTATGAAACTATGTCCAAAGTAGCATTACAGCCAGTAGAAAAGAGGAGGCACCAGAACCTGTAATATTAAGAAGATCTGAAAAGGCATACAGGGGAAAATAAGAGAGAAAACATTAAAATTTCATAACCTCGTGGAAAAGAAATGTAATAAAATCAAAACGCTGAAACCATTATTTTCCCTATAGTGACATATGCCATTATTGCACTAGACTTGGTGAATTTAAGCCTGCTGGTGCTTCCACGATCCAAACAAACACCCAGTCACAACCAGGCATGGGCCCAACTAACAGCAACTAAGCTAGATAAACACAACATAAAAGCATGAGCCATTATGTGGCTTGTGTAGACAGCTTGGACAGACTGGAAACAGAATACATCAGTTCTGTTACATGTATGTGGACGGACAACTCAAAAACGCGGTCAGGAAAGCCTAAACAGATGACTCAGTTTTGTTAAAAACAAAAGTGTTCACTGGCAGATATGGATCAGGTCGCATGGGTTGTATCACACAAACAATTCAACAGATTAGTTGCTACCAAACATTTACATCAAGTGACAAGTTGCATAGCTAATTGAAGCAACTGACAAAAACTAATGTATCTGATATTAGTTATGTCAATATATCTGACATTTGATAAAATTCTTGTTTTATAATAATGTCAACTGCAAAAACACAATTACACTTCACAAAATAGGACACATACCCTCAAATTACAAAAACATTAGTTAATAAGTATTGCTGTAACTCAGAATTGTCTACATTAGCATCCTCTTATTTTAAAATGCTTGAAACTAATAAATTGAAACAATACATATATTTCTCCATGTGTACAGACATAAATAAAGAAAGTAATGCCTATAGTCACAGTATTGGAAATTAACTGTTAAATATGTAATTATGTTACAGCTTCTGATGCTACAAACTAAAATACTAGATAGTAGTTACTAAGAACGAGAGAATTTCGTGTGACAACTTAGTGATGGATTTATGAATAGCTGGGTCAGCCCAGATGAACAGTACAACAAAATTGAGACACTTTGCATAATATCATAATTCTACATGATTCAAAAATCAGTCATCTTATAATAATTGTATTATTTTGAAGAAGAAATATTTTGAAGTTGAAGTAGAGTATTTGAGTTGTGTATAATCAAATATTAAAATAAAAGAACAACTAATGCAACAAAGTTAACTTCCAGTTACAATAATTGCAAAAGAGGTTATAAAAAACTCGTGAACATGACAAACAAAAATGATAATTAATACATAAATTACAGCGTGAGTTACCTTTGCATTGAAAAAGAGATCTAAGGTGCTTCCTGTTCAGCCTCCGAAAGTTTACTTCAGATTGCATTGCACTGAAGTCAACTCTACAGACAGTATCCAAGAGGAAACAATTGCTGACTGTGAAACATGAAGGTGGAGGTGTGTTGATATGGGGCTGAATATGCAAACATTGTAGGGTAAATGACATTTGGAAGGCACAATGAATTTGGAAGTGCTTTTTTTCTGTACTCAATACTGAATTAGAAGATGATTCTGTGGTCCTCAACAAGCTTGGCAGGAGAGGGATTGTCCAACAAGAGTTTTAAAGAAGAAAAAGTGAAAACTACACATGCCAAGTACCTCCCTGGACTTAAATCCAATAGAGCACCTGAAGTACAAGGAATATTTCAAGGCAGAGCAACAAACCTCCAGCAAAGATTGGCTAAAAGAATCATCTGTGAAAATCTCTCCCACAGATTTGCAGGGCTGGTAATGATATCAGTCATGCCTAGGAGGAACAAATCGTCATCAAAACTAGAATTACCTGCAGTTGTTGTTGTTATGCTCTGCCAACCAGTCAAGTCTGTCCAGAGTAATATAATATATGTAATGAAGATTTATTAGCTTTTAATAAAAAATTCCTGTGAGAACATGCTATCTTTATAAGATTCTCATCATTTCATCGATCACATATAATACAATATACACAAATACAATACAATATTATATTGATTAAATGGACAACGATTCGATGTCCATTGATATCACAAAGTTCATATGATCCGATTTCAATTCGATTCGATTCAGGAGCCAGTGATCGAAGGAGACAATATCATCTGCTGATTTAACACAACTTCCATTCACATCAAATCACAGAAAGTAAAATATTATTTGATATTTTTATTCCTGAAAGAATAAATTTTATTTGTATACATTAAAGCAGATATTGTGAACTTGATCAGTTTAGTCTCAGACTAAATATTTCCGAACTTAGTAATATCAAAGTAGGTCAGTCTTCCTGTATCATAGCCACACCACACCTTCAGATATAGGCCACATTTTTCCTCATCAGACTACCAATTATTTTTTTTTTTGGCAGAGTGCTCACTCAGGTGGAGAAAGACATGCTAGATTTTCAAATAAAAGACGTGGCTTACAAATCTTTATATTGTAACGGACTGTGACAAGTTATACTTTGTGTGTTGTTATTCCAGGGTTACCGCTGCTAGCTCAGATGGCAAAGTCTGTCTGTCATGTCAGCTGCCTGTGCCAGAGAAAAAGTTGTTATTTTGTCAGTTGCCAGGCTACGGCCCATAGGAACGCAGTCGTTTAATAAAAGTTGTTATGAAACCAGTTGGACGCTTCTGGCGCTTGCTTGGTGAGGGACATTACAAATACGTCTGCTATCTGATCGATGTTTTCATTTTGGATTGATAGTATGATCATTGATCATCGAATTTACGTATCAGTGTTCATCAATGTATCAAGTTACACCATTACCAGACGCTTAGTGTGAAAATTTTGTTATAATTAGTGTATGAATTTTTGAAAGTTATGGCCAAACGGGTTTTGTGAGGTCACAGTGACCTTGATCTTGATCTGACTTTACCAAATTCTAATCCAGTTCATCTAATCAGTTCATCCATCCAAGTGAATGTCTGCGCCGGTATAATGAATTCCATGCTCACAAAAACACCTTGACCTTTGACCTTGTGTTAATCTGAGTCCAAGAGATCGTTAGTGTTCAAATTTGAAAAGTTTTCTCAAGACGCTACTGAGATAACGTATCTATAAAAAATGTGATAGACAGATGGATGGACAAACCCAAAAATAATGCTCCAGGTCTCAGCTTTGCCTTAGAGGCATTAGAAGTCCAAAAAAAAAAAAAAAGGAATCAATAATGAAGGGTGTACTGACTTTTCGTTGCAGCTGCAGACCTTTCATTATCTCAATTATGTTTTAGTTAATTATTTTTAATTAAACATTTGTGTTTTTCAACCAGTTATTTCATTGTTTTGGCTTTAATAAATAAATAAATGTATTCTTTGGAATTCCAGTGATACTGACCGGGTTGAAATAGGTTGATTTGTTTTGTGTACTGTATATTTTAATCATATATTAATTTTAAAATAAAACTGCAGCAGCAAATTATTTATAAACAGTAACTTTTGAATTTTGATATGGAAACTGAAAACCAAGGCAGGTCATTTAATTCTACTCTTGTCTTTGTTGGGGCCAGGTGCTGCATTTATTTCTTTTTCTGCATGAGATTACACACTTGAACTAAACTGAATGTTGTGTTATCCTGTTTCAGTCAACCCTCTGAGTTATGTTTTAGTCATAAAAGGCAAGTACTATGCTGTGATACAGTAATTAAGACCAGTGAGTGGTGGGATCAAAGCTGGATAATGACTCAAATGCAAAATCAGTTGTCAGGCTTCCAGTTTGATTTTCCAGCTGGCTCATCACTGGATGATAGTACCAGATAAAATCACATTTTCTGGTCAGGAGGAGCATCACATGGTCACAGCCATGCCTGATTGGTCACATTCAACTACAGATGACTTTATTTATACTGTAGAGCAATGTAATATGAAGTGTGAGGACCAGACTGGAGTACCACCCTGAGGATGTATGATATTCAGGTCTCTTCCAACAGATGACAACTTTCATGATGGTTTTGGCCAATATGTGATACAAACATAACATTTATCTTGCAGAACACTGTAATATATATGTTCTTGGAGTTTTCCAACAGCAGATCAGATTTTAAAACTTCTCTGTCAGATGGGGACTATCACGTACTAAGTGGAAACAAGCTTGTGAATATCAGTATGGGAATCTGTCCTTTCAAATGTCACAGGAGTAAACTATGGAAAAGTGATGCATTTGTAATTTTAAAAAATTCATTCTTAATCATAATAATTTTATCAGTCACAATCTTGATAACATCTTTTGAGAAATGAACAACATTACTATTGATCGATGAAGGTAATAATATGCACCCCCATAGCCCTTAAATATATTTCATTCATTTGTGAAGAGAGGACTTAAGTGAAAGAGAAACAACAAGCATTGTTATGTTTTCTTATATAACAAGCATTTGCTCCCCACTGAACAGAGACACCGATAAACTGATTATTATACACTCATAAACATAGATGAATGGGGTCAGAGAAAGACCCACGGTCTGTTACCCACCTGTCCCACACCTCATTACAGAGATATGAGTAGAAAATAGGAATCTGAGCCCACAAATGGTTCAGTATCAAGAACTGTCCTAAATTCCGTGAACCATGGATTCAGGGCACATGCATAATGATTCTGCTCATCACTTCCTAATATTTGCATATTTCAGTTGTGTTTCCTCAAGTGAACTGCAGTGAGTATTTCACAGTCCAGGTCAGTATTTGTTTGCCATGTCGGGCTCTGCCTTTTAACACAGACATTGATTCTGCCTGTGACTACCTCCACAGGCCAGCTTAAAGGTACCTCGCTACCTTTAGTACAGAATTTAGGCAGATTAACAATTACAATATTCCTAAATTTTAAAAAGGCTGTGTAAAGTGGCTATTAATAACTCAACTTATAGTCATAATCATGTGAGTGTATAATTTCTCCTCAGTTCTTGAAATATTTTTTTCTCTTCAAAAATATTGGAACCAAAAACTGATTTGAGAGGCAGAATCAATAAAACTGAAACAATACTCAACCCTAATAGTAGACAAGAATATTTATTAAATATGGTGTCACTGTACTTTAAGTAAATAGTTGACTCATTAACTTAAAAAATATATCCATTAGCTCATTCCCCAATGTTTCCTATGCCAATCTACTTTGAAACTTTTGTAACAACCCCGAGTCATTCTTCCTTAATGTACTGTGTGGTGTCACTATCTTGGTGACTTTATGTTACGTCATAGTCACTAAGGATAGTTAGCATGTTATGCTAACATGTTTTATGCCAACATAAAATATGTTAACTTTTAAACTTACAGCAGTAAGTTTACTACTACTCACAGCTTTAAATGAAGTTATAAAATGACATGTCAGGTTGTAGAGTAACAGTTTGTCAACGGTATGCAAAGAGTGATATGCCTTTAAAAGAGTACGTAATGTCGGGTTTTAAAGAAATAATATGTGGAAATGGTATTATCAGTATTCACTGTCTAAAAAAAAGACATGGTGTATGTAGGTTAACGCCACTATGTGTAGTAGATGTTAGTGTTCACTGTATGCTTACTTTGTGTGAAAAGACATATAATTTTAAAAAATTAAAACAAGGAAGAGTTAGAAATAATGTGGTAAAATAAAAGGTAAACTTAGTTTTAATAAAAAAAGTAAATACAATCAGAACAGGCCAGAACATAATGTGGAGTAAAGCAGATAGGAGAAAGGCTAAAATGAGTGACAGGGTCTGCCCTGAACACTAATTCCTGCAAGCTGAGTGCAGCTAGAAGAAAGCACAGGGGCTTCTCAGAAAACAGGCCTTTGAAGAGAAGATAAGACTATTTTGAAGAGCCAGGTGCTTCTCAAAAGACAGTGACCTGAAGATAACATGAGAGAAATTATTTTGGGGAGCCCAAGATAGACATCTAATGAACCAATGTTTTAATGGTGTTCTGGACAGACCAGTGGGACCTGAGAGGAAAGCCACAGCCAAACTGTATAAAAAAGGGACAGCTAGTACTATTTTGGGGCTCTCTGTGGTCATGTAGGCATCAGACCCGGTTCCCGGGTTTCTTTGTTTACAACAACTCTGCTGCCTTGGACACTGCCTTCATGGATAATTTTGGACACCTGAATCAGGCTGAAGAATCTCTGATCATATTCAGTGGTTTGGGACCTTAAACCAAAACTACATCAAGGTCAGGTCATGCTATCGCCTGGTTTGTGCTCATGGTTGCAAAAGAGTAGTTTGTAGAAATTAGTAAACATTAGTGTAAAAATACACCAAAACACAACATCTTGTCTGATGAAACTAGATTATTCACCCACTCACACACATACTGCATGCCTATGCAATAACAACCATGATAGAGGCTCAATAGATGGAGCTGTCACACACTCTGAGCTGAAGCAAGCACAATGGTTCTGTGGAGACTTATTCTGTCAACCCTGCACAGACAACACACACACACACACATACTCCCACACATACTCAGCAGGTGAGGTCACTAACTCAATCTCTGCCAAAGTATATTTTATCAACTAGCAGCCTGGCCAAGCCTGAGATCCTGACTAGCTCAGCAACTACTGCCCAGTGATGAAGACCTTAAGACTAACAAGAGTCTGTGTCGGGGCAAATGGGCCAAAAGTGTCATCGAAGCGGAACAATAGATAAAGAGTATATAAGATAAGATAAGATAAGATAAGATAAGATAAGATAAGATATGATAAGATAAGATAAGATAAAATAATCCTTTTATTAGGTCCTCACAATGGGAATTCTATACTGTTGCAGCAGCATATGATTGAAAAGATGAAAAGACATAATACGTAGTAAAGGCAAGATAAAAAACAACATAAGGCTATAAAAATATACACAACAGTATAAAATAATATGAATGTAATAAAATATTAACAGAAGAGCAATATAATACAGGACTTTATATAAATACAGAACATACTTGGGTGAAGCAGCTTACTGATTGAAGGAGCTGCTCTTAGTGTTAGACTGTCTCCTGGTATGGGTGAGTTTATTGTCTATCAGGGATGATAGCTTACATTGTCCTCCTCTCACCCACCACCTCCACTGGGTCACAGGGCACCCCAGACAGAGCTGGCTTGATCAGCTTGTCCAGTCTCTTCTGTCCTCGGGCTGTTGGAGATGCTGAAGCTGCCCCAGCAGACCACTCTACAGAAGATGGCTGACAACTGTGTTACAAAAGTCCTGAGGAGGCCCCTGCACCAAAGGACCTGAGTCTCCTCAGCAGGCAGAGCCTCTGAGCCTTTCTGTAAAGTGCAGTGGTGTTGTCTGTCCAGTCCAGTCTATTGTTCAGCTGAACACCCAGGGTACTTATAAGATGTCACCATCTCAATGTCTCTTCCTGGATGTTCACTGGTGTTGGGGAGGTCTGCTCCGCGGAAATCCACCAGCAGTTCTTGGTCTTCCCTGCATTGATCTGGAGGCAGTCTCCACAGGCACCAGTCTGACAGTCCCAAGGCCAGTTCTCTGTACTCCTGTCATCCTCATTTTAGACAGGCCGACGACTGCAGAGTCACAGAGAACTTTGCAGGTGGCAGGTGAGGGGTGAGTTGTACTGGAAGTCTGCAGTGTAGAGGGTGAAGAGGAATGGAGCCAGGACTGTTCCCTGCAGGGCCCCTGTGCTGCAGACCACCATGTCAGACGTGCAGTCTCATGTCCTCACATACTGGGGTCGGTTGGTGAGGTAATCCAGTATCCAGGATGCGAGATGCTGGTCCACTCCCATGAGTTCCAGCTTGTCCCTCAGGAGCATGGGCTGTATGGTGTTGAAAGCACTGGAGAAATCAAAGACCATGATTCTCACAGTGCTCCCAGGTTTATCCAGATGAGAGAGAGCTCTGTGAAGAAGGTAGATGACTGCATCATCCCCCCCGATGCCAGGCTGGTAGGCAAACTGCAGCGGGTCCATTGACTGTCTCACCGAGGGCCGGAGATGGATGAGAATCAGCTGCTCCAGGCTCTTCATCAGCGCCACCGGCCTGTAGTTGTTGAAGTCCTTGGGGTGCTGCGTCTTCGGCACCGGTACCACACAGGATGTCTTCCACAGCTGTGGGACTCTCCCCAACTTCAAGCTCGTGTTGAAGAGCTGCTCCACGATCCCACACAGTTGGTCTGCGCAGGACTTCAGGAGCCTGGAGCTGATGCCGTCTGGACCCGTGGCCTTTCTTGCCTTGATCCTCCTGAGCTCATCTCTCACCTGGGTTGTTGTGAGGGACAGATTGGAGCAGGGGGGCTGTGTGTTGGAAGGTGTGGGTGGGTGTTTGACAGGAGGAGCAGTGGGGGGTAGCTGAACACTGTGGGCAGGGCTGTGGAGGTGGGGGTGGGGCAGTGTACTGGGGGAGCAGACGAGGGGGGTTGCAGCAGGGATGACTGAGCAGGGGGAGGGGCAAGTGCCTGATCAAATCTATTGAAAAACAGATTCAGGTAATTCACCCACTCCTGAGTCCCCACAGTCTGGCGGTCTGGTTCCCTGCATCTTCCTCCTCAGCTCCTTCTGCACAGCCTTCAGCTCCTCCTTATTTCCTGAGCTAAAGACCCCTTTTTTCCTTGAGGAGAGCCTTTATGTCAGGATTAATCCAGGGTTTATTTGAGAAACACCGTACAGTCCTGGTGGGTACAGTGTTCTCCACACAGAAGTTGATATAGTCTGTTATGCAGTCTGTTAGACTGTCGATGTCCTCCCCATGAGAGTCACTGAGCTCTGTCCACACAGTTGTCTCAAAACAGTCCTTCAGAGCCTCTTCAGTCTCGGTGGACCATCTTCTCACTGTTCGGGTGACAGCTGACTGTGTACAAGGGTCCTGTACACAGGCAGGAGATGAACCAGATTGTGGCCTGATCTTCCCAGGGGAGGGAGGGGTGATGAGTTATATGCCTTCTTGGTGTTGGCATAAAACAGGTCCAAGGTTGTATTGTCTCTGGTGTGGCATGTCACATACTGGGTGAAAGTGGGCAGAGTGGAGGATGGAGAGGCGTGATTGAAATCACCAGAAATAAGAAGGAGGGCCTGAGGGTGCTGTGTCTGCAGTCTGCTTACCACAGAGTGGAGGACATCAAGGGCCTCGTTGGCGTTAGCAGAGGGGGGAATATACGCTGCTATCACGATAACGTGCGAGAGTTCCCTCGGCAGATAGTAAGGCCTCATGCTAACGGCCAACAGTTCAATGTCCCTACAGCAGAGTCGTTCTTTAATAGTGATGTGCCCAGAGTTACACCATCTATCATTAACAAACACAGCCAGTCCTCCTCCTTTCCTTTTACCACTCTCCATTGTTCTGTCTGCCCTCAGCAGATGAAACCCGTCCAGATTATACTGGGTATGAAATGTTTGTTACTTTTGTGAAATGCACTGCTTATCAGCTGGACCAAATGTGAAAATTCTGTGCAGCCAACGTGGTTGCTAATGGACATACAGCAACCAAGAATCTTTTACATCTTCATAGAGTCCAATTTAACAATTTTGTTGAAAGTGACAATCCTATCACTAAAATATTAGAGACATCCAGTAGAACTGCAGCTGTACCATCAGATTCAAGAAAATGTGTGATCTTGGTGACTGTGGCACAAATGTACATATGATAAAATATACTTTAACAAATGTGACTAGAAGTGTTATACAAAGGAGTTGCTTGAGAGAAGTGTGAGCATTTTTGCAACAGTCAACTGCTTCTTTGCTCAGTAGTGTGAATGTACCACATGACAATGAGGTTGTTCAGGCATTAATGAAGGAGTCTGAAAGGCCTAAACATTTAAGGATGTGGATACACCATATAAAAACCTCATTAGGTTAAATGAAAATATTCACACATGTTCAACTCAACTGAAAGAGGGGTATGCAGATTTGACAACCACCCCTGGATGATTTAGTTATTTTTAGTTATTCACTTTGTGAATATTTTGAACATTCTTCTGCAGACACGTAGTGTCAGTTTTGCATAACATTGATAAAAAAACATGAGGTACAATTCATTTACAAAGACGAAGTTGAGTTGCACGCAGACAGTTATCAGTACCATGTCAGCCTACGTGACTGAAACAAAACAAGTATGAAAGAGGACTTTAAGGTTTAAACAATCTTCAGTATTTTCATGTTACAAAGAATATAGGTGGTGATATTATGTATAGTGTACCTGAAGGTGTAGCTGCTTTAGAGGTGAAGTTAATGCTACATCATTTAATTTATGAGGAGAAGCTGTTTACTTTGATCTATATATGGAAATGAGAAAAACAAGTGTCATATTGAACTTGAGGTCCAGTGAAAGCATCTCAAATGTGGTCCCTTTTACTGCTATAACATAATACAACCAGCACTGCTCCTAGTACACCACATACACACATGGACCATTTTCACTAGGTTTTTCTGCACTTTAATTAATCCATCCTAACCCAAAACAGCTGCTATCAGTCATATCATTGTGTGCAATGCCATTTTCAAATGTGCAATATCTGTATTTAGTTCATTTTCTGTCTATATATAAAGTCCTGTGTATATTGCTCTTCTGTTAATATTTTTTATTACATTCTCATGTTTATACTGTTGTGTACATTTTTTTATAGCCTTATCTTGTTTTTATCTTGCCTTTACTCGTATTTATGTCTTTTTCATCTTTTCAGTCACTTATGCTGCTGCTACAATGTAAATTTCCCCATTGTGGGACTAATAAAGGATTATCTTATCTTATCTTATAAGCCTTTTATCACAGGATCTTGTAGACAGAAAAAAAATCAACCTTGGCACTGATTGATTTTCATTATCTGTGGGTGATGGTTTTGTTTGTACCTCTGTCTAAACTATTGTACATGCAACTTGAGGCCAAGCACGATTCATATAAAACACTTGCACATTAGTTGTAACTTCAAAAATGCATCTAAACACTAAACATGGCTCCTCCAGTCCACATGCCGAAGTATCCTCAGGCAAGGTACTGAACCCCAAATTGCCCCTGATAGCATATCATCGGTGTGTCAATGTGTGTAGTGTAATGTGCTTTGACTAGAGAGAAAAGTGCTATAAATGCAGTCCATTTACCATTGGCTGAAACATCAGACCTACTGTCATTAGACATTATGATAAGAGGTGAGCTTTATATGAACCCAGGGTACAAGATTATTTAGTTTGCTCATTACGTTTACAGTATTACTGTGTGTATATGTTTTACCCTGCAAGTACAGATATCATAACTTTTACAATTATGTTCTGTCACATGGGCCTGATGTAGCTTATTTCATATGGTATCTGTAGATCTTGAAGGTGAAGACTACATAAACTTCCTGGGAGGCTGAGCTGAGATCGACAAGGTCCTGCACCTGCTTGTGACCTGAGTTCTGACTGTGTTCAGTCATTAACTCATGTCTATCAGGTCACATCTTCACTACTGAACTGCCAGAACAAAGTCACAAAATAAAAGAAACACTACTTAAATATTTCTATTGATGAGCTACAGTACGTGTTAAATGTAAGGGCACATACTTAAATATCATTCCACGATCAGATTTGTAAAGATGCATTTTCTTGCTAAGTGTGAACAGCCTGTGTGTGGACATAATGTTGTACTGACTTCCCTTCCTGGATGTAATAATCCAGGTAGATTTTTCTTTCAATTAAAAAGAAATAAAAAATAATAATGTATATGAATTGCCAGCAGCAAGTTTTTCTATTAAAGATGAGATAAGGGGCATGCCTGGTAGATGTATGTAAGAAATTCACAGAAACATGACAGACAATACATAATGTTTTCACGTGTTCTGTTTCATAAGGGTGTTCACATAGTTAAAAAATGATTGAGTTTAAATACTTTGGTGGTACATCTACTAAATTTAATATGTTTGTACTGAGCTGATAAATGAGTAAACCAACCTCTGACACCCTATGCCCAGAAAGATGTAACTCTGGATATGGTAGGAATTTTGGTGAAAGTGTACAAGTTACTATGGCGTGTCAAGGGGTCTTAAATCACCTTGTCAGGGCTTGCTCAGCTGGCTCACTGTGCTTCTTCCCTTACTCACTTTAATCACTTAAAGGTCAGAGTATACAGTACGCCAGAGCCAGTGAATTGAATGGTGATGCATACAATTTTCTTGTGTTTTGATCACAAGCTCAATCATTAGTTTAAAAAATTGCTTTAAATTATCTTTAACCTTAGCACAGTACTTCTTTTAACCTAAATCACAATCTTTTCCTGAAGCTAATCAAGCAGTTTTTGTGCCCAAACCCAAACAGACCGTGACTGTTCCACAAAATTAACTCCCTGCTAATTACTGTTACCATGACGATGAAGGTCTCTACACCTGCCCCTGGTACCCTGGTATGGGTCATATCCAAAATCCTCCTATTAATGAACTGTGTCATTATCAGATAGACAGCAATCATGATTTTGAATGTGCATATGGCATATATAGATCATTGTATGACAAATAAAATGGCGCACTATTACACACAGGAAACATGACGATCATAAGGTTTTCAACATCTTCTAACTTAATTCAAAAGTAAATTCAATTGAAAAGAGACAATACAGTACATTTGACACGCTACAATCAATCAGAGAACTCTCCACAGGATTCCCAAACATTTTGGGAATAATAATAAATTCTTTCTGATTCCCTGATCCCACCCCATTTCCAAGGGCGTTGTAGGTGTGCCAGGTTCAGCTGACCACAAAAACACAAAAGCACGCTTGGCACGCCCCCAGCGCACTGGGCAGGGTGCACTTGACAGCACTCTGTGCCGCAGGAGTTGAATCAACTGGAATTATGCTGTTATGGTTCAAGTGGAACCTGAACCCTGCAGCAACATCTTCTGGAATAGATAAACTTTTAAATCAGACAGAAAGATATCAGTCAGCGAATACTGACTCATTCATGAAGTCTTTCATTGACTGATTCTGTATCATCAGTCGTATGGAACAACACCTTAGCCAGTCTTTAGTAAGCACACTTGCAATGAATGACTGTGAGACATAGCAATACTGCAGCAGACAATATAATTAAAACATGGATTGGCCTGTCTCATAATGATGAATAATGTCCAGAAGGGGATGGCTGGACTGTAGATAGCTACACTCATCAAGAGGAGCCAGCTTAAATCAAACCAGTGCCTGGGAGCATAATGGCTGCACAAACAACTCCCCAAGATCCAATCAACAGCATTGTAAAATCCTGACTGTATTCATACCTCACATAAAATATCTGCACAATGTTAATTAATGAGAGGATGAAGGCTGTTGTCTGTATCAACAACAGACCCTGGTTGATAAGTGTCAATAGCTGCAGAGGACAGACAGACATTGGAGGAGGAAGGGGGAGTCTGGTTTAACTGTGCAGTAAAATAAGGATCACAACAGTCCGGGGGCAGAGGGAGAGATGAATCATCCAGCTGTCTACTTTATGGTGCAGAAGTGAGGAGGAGGAGGAGAGGGCAGAGGGAGGGAAATAGAGGGGGCAGTAAAGCAGAGAAAAGAAGGCGGCGAGACAGAAAGTTGAAGGGGGAATTGGTGAAAAAGAGAGTGCATGAGGGAGCGACAGAGAAGAAAAAGTGAGAATACTGAGACTATAGAGAGGGAGTGAAGCTGAATCATGGGATGAGCGGGTGGAACGGTGGAGGAGGGCGTGAGAGGTGGAGAAATACTAAGTGGTGGGATGAGGAGGGGAGTTGAGAAGACCGAAAAGGGCAGATCCAAACTACAAAAGAAGCAGAAAGTGAAGACAGTTAAAATTCCTCTTGTTATGGGGTTGTTATGGGGCTGCAAAGTGACCATCAGCCCATGCAGCTCTAACAGGGTGTTTTGTGTGCCATTGCTACATTTTCCAACAGCAGCTCCTACACAGAATTTTAATCCCATAGGGAATGTGTACTTAACAACTTAACAATGGAATATTAAAATTTCAAGCATGTTCCGTCAGAAATGTGCTTTGCTGCTAGTTCAATTTATTGTCCAGGACCAATGACTTCCTGGAGTGTTGTCAATGCAAGGTTGGTTTAATGTTGTCCTCACCATCCAAAGAAACAGAGCTGGGTTGTGAAGAGATATTGGCATAGTGACCACAGAGGTAAAAGTCAAAAAAGAAAAAACATTATAAACCCCTGAAACAGAGCCAGCCCTAGCCATTTTGGTGCCCTATGCAAGATTTTAGCTGACGCCCCTTTGCATTACTACCAATTTCCCCATCCACATTTATACTCTTACAGAAACTGCGTTGCGTTGTCTTTATGCTTTTCTTTATTTTAAATACTAACAAGAACACAGCAACAGACATAATTAAGGAAAAACTGATCTTGAACTGAAATAGAAATAAAATAGGCTTTTGCCTTATAAATTAAATTTTTTATCAAAATAGACAAAATCTAGAAATAAGAATTGCACAAACAATATTTACAATTTTTAAAACAGTTTACAAATAGAACATAAACTAAAAAACTCCCTTCAAAATAAGTTATACACATGTATAAATACCATCTAAACAAGGTATTGCAGCACAAAATAAAATATTAAAGAAATCAGTGCAACATTATACATGAGGCTATAACAAAAACCAAAACAAATCTAGCCTAATTAGCTTGCTATAGGTATGTTACTTATTTATCACACATGACATTACCTCGGTCTTTTGCACGTTTTTCCTCTTCTTCTTTCCTCCTCTTCCGCCCCTGTGCACCGGAGACCTTTTTTGACATTGGCTCCTTTTTTTATTGTTATTGTTGTTTATTTTATTGTTATTTTTTTAAGCCTGCCGCTTGTTAACAAACTCAATCAGATGCTGATGCAGACATGGATTGCGTGCAGACACCCTGGGGCGGAGGCTGGGGCAGGGGTGGGGGGCACGCACAAGGACATGGGGGCGCGACGCAGACGCGGAGGTGCGACTGGCAAGGGAACCTGCAGTCAGACAAGTCATAGAGTCCCCCATTCAGACAACCAGGCAGCGCAGCGCCCCTCTGGCCGGTGCCTATACTGCCTATGTCAAAAGCCGGCCCTGCCCTGAAATGACCCTTTTTATTATCAGAATTTGAGCCAATCAGAGGTGAAGGGGCAGCTGTTAGCACAATGTGTGTGGGAAAAAAATAACGCTACACACAGACACAAACATATTTGAAAAATTTTCGGTCAGACACTAGCAGGAGAACCAGGGCGACTTGCAAGTAGTGGCCCAATTACGAATTTCGAACCTGAAAAACTTTTAAAGCACAACAACAGCATGAGGCACAGATGCATTGATGGAATTGCAGCGCCTCTTCCAGCTGCATTTTGAAGAGAAGAATCTACCAGTCTGTGTGCAGAGGAGGCTGAAATGTGCTGTAATGACAATAATGTACTGACCACATACCTTTTGTTTACATTTATACATTTATTATATGATGTCTGTTCAAGCACTGTTTAATTTAACTATTGTTGCTCTTAAAGCACTACTTCAGTTTGTGACTTCTTCCTTCAAAATAAAATAAACTCGGGGCAGCACGGTGGTGCAGTGGTTAGCACTATCACCTCATAGCAAGAAGGTTCCAGGTTTGAGCCTTGGTTCTCCCAGGGCTGTGGAGTTTGCATGTTCTCCCTGTGCCTGTGTGGGTTCTCCTCAGATACCCCAGCTTCCTCCCACAGTCTAAAGACATACAAGTTAGATTAATTGGTGACTCTAAATTGCCTGTAGGTGTGAATGTGAGTGTGAGTGGTTGTACATCTCTATGTGTGTCTAAGTGTTGCTGTAACTTCACCGTACAAGGCTCACACGTCCCAAGAACAGTTTGACCAAAGAACAAGTTCCCAGCTCCATTATTTTTTTTTTGTAGGACTTTTTCGTTAACGATTCCCCAATTTTCCGATACCTTTTTTATTTTATGAGACATAAGAAAAGAAAGAAAGAAAAGTACTTCAATTTGCCATGTATTGTTGTACTTTGATATATTTTGATGAGAAGTATTTTTTTTCGGGTATGTTACATCGGGTAATATATATACACACACATATATATATATATATATATATATACACATCATATTTAGTGATGGTGTTACAAAAGTGACCGTTAGTGTTCTAGGGTTAAGGATTTGTGGCATAGATAATTGATGGATGGATAAAATAAACTTCCTCTCCATTTTTCAAGCCTCTCTGATGTGGACTGACTAAAAACTGCAGTGTTTCTAAGGTGATAGGTAGGTCCTTAGGGATTTCCTGAGTGCCCGTCCCACAAAAGTAGTGGACAAATGAATCCACCAATTACATGCGGTAAGAGGCAGATGACATGTGTAAAGCTCTCCTCTCTGCCTCGTATCCCTGGCTGTAAGTCATTTACAATCTCATGGGAATTCGCAATCGCAATCTATGGCAGACAGGCTGAAGCCAGAGATTCTACTGCAGAAGCACAACAAAGCCACTCTGGGGGTTTAGCTCTGTGGCATGGCAGACTGAAGGCAGAGATTTAACACACAGAGGCACCCCAGCCGGCCGGTGTCAGGCAGACAGATTGGAAAGTAGGGGAGAGACACCATTAATACTACAGATGGAAAGTCTGAAAGCAATTCTAGTTGCACTGCTTGCCACACTGCAAAGCTAACCAGACACAAGGATGGATAAGAGGTGAAAAGAGCAAGAGATGGATTCTTGATGTTTAGTAATGAAATATACATTTTACAAATGACCAAATTCCAAATGTTGAGATTAAAAAATGCAGACTGAGTAACTTAGATGAAACATACAGGTGAGTATATACTGTACAGTATCTATGGCTTGGTGAATTGGTGACTCTAAATTGCCCTTAGCTGTAAGTGTGAGTGGTATCGCCCTGCGATAGACTGGAGACCTGTCCTCATACCATCCCGTGCCCCACCTCTCGTCCAGTGTCAGCTGGGATTGGCTCAAGCCCCCTGTGACCCTCAAAGGATAAGTGGTATAGGTAATGGATGGATGGTGAGTGCATGCATTTCTTTACCAGGAATAAACAGTATGTTAATGTAATGTGTAATGTGTTGAGCGAGAACACTACATTTGTTGACAAGGTTATAAAATGGGACACCATATTGTGCATGGAAACTGGTCACTGCATTAAGTTTAATCTGACAAGGGGGAAAAAGGAAAAGAGGAAAGCACTGTATACTCATTAGAATGGCACTAAGTTTGCCTTTTGATGTGTTGTCCAATTCAGCCAATGTCAGTGTTCACTGGCAGAAGTGGATGAATTGTTTTAAACTCTGTTTAACTGTATCAGGAGTTTGGGATACCACACAGAAAAGAGCTACTGCACTGAAGTCCAAGATATCTTTTTTCCATGTAGACTATCTGACAACCAGAACATCCACTAGCATGAGATTCAGTAATAATGTTGATGTTTTCACTGGGGCATTTTTCTGGAATGGTTTGGGTCCACTGCAAAGCAATACAAAGATGTTCTGAGTGATCACCTTTATTCTATGATGAATCATTTCTATCCTGATGGGAGTAGTCTCCTCCAGGATGACAATGCCCCCATCCAGAGGGCAAGAGGAGTCACGGAATGGTTTGATGAGCATGAAAATGATGTGAATAAGATGCTATGGCCTTCACAGTCACCAGATCTCAACCCATTTAAGCAACTATGGGAGGTTTTGGGCCGATGTGTTAGACTGTGCCACCACTATCATCAAAACATGTCTAGACAGTTTAAATCTAAAAATGACAAACTTAAAACCCACAGAGATGAAAGCGTATGAAAGCGTATGCATTTGGTGCTGTTAAACTGGGACTTCTTCACATGGGCTCCCCTGACCAGGTGAAATCCATCCAACCAGGGGAGACAGCAGATTTTACAGCCAATTTACAGGACAACAATTGTTATCATCTCATCATCTCATGTCAGCATTTAGCTCAAACCACCAGGCACGGTCCCTTGGAAACAGCCATCAGCGAGGACAACATCATGCCTATTTATTGTAGGCAGCAATTCAGAGGTCTGAAACCAGGCTAGGTCTGTAAACTGTGATAAATGTAGTAGTGTAGTAGTAGCAATAGCGTAGGTAGTAACAGTAATCATTTTACTTTTCACCTTTGTTTTCTCTTCCAAATAGGGTCACATCCACATTACATTTGTTGTTTTATCTCCATTTCCCTCAATCTCGACTAAAACAGCATATTTTGTGCACAGGGAAAACTGTGCTTTTCCAAAACGATGATGTAGATGATGTAGTAAAGTTCAGAAAGTATCAGGTTGCCTCTAACTTTCACTGTGATCATTCATTTAAAAAGCCAATCTAGCTGTCAGTCCAGCAGAGCTGTTATCAACCTGGATTTCTGCTGATTTTGTCTGACAGTGCCTTGATAGTAAAATAAGGGTTTTGTTATCACAGTACAGCAGCATGGTGATGGCTGCTGGTTAATAGCTAGTGTAATATCAGAGCTCTGCAATTAAATAACTATTTCATACTTGATTAGTTGTCTGACAACAAAAACAAAAAAGTATATAAATGATAACAACATTACATACGTATTTTATATGCAGTGTAGGTGACCTGCTGCGTAGCCTAATCACAGATAGGGCAGTTTAGCAGCAATTCATAATAAAAATATAATAACATAATCCTTGTTTCCATTTTCTGTCTTTGTAAAGTACAGTTCAGAATTGGTGATGAATCACACTATGTTGTCATGTGCATGTGACGTCACCCATACAATGTTCGAAAAGATTCAGCTGCTGTTTTGTTCAATTTCACCGAAAAGTTCCAGTTAATGCTTTGCTCAACTTTTAAGCTAATCATTTTCTGACGCCTCAGCAAAAACACATGCACTTCAATCAGTAGCTAGCAGGGAACTAAAGACGTCACTTATTGGAAACTTATAGCAGTTGTACCCAACCTTTAATATATAACAAGTTTTATGCTCATAAGGGCAGTCTCATTATTTAATAGCCATACCTCGTACAGCCACTGTTCCACCTCAGAGAGGCTTTCTGTGCCACAGTCAGACGAGAGGAGGCGTGATCGTCAGCAGCCTACCACTGTCATGACCATAAACAGCAGCCATGGGAACTGTTGGCTTTATTACATCAACTTACAACTAAGGCAACTCTCGCCAACAAACTCTCTTTTTACTTTACTGGCGAGACCAGTTTCCATGGGAACAGGACAGAACAAGAGAATGAGAAAAATAGACAAAAGAGAGACGGAGAGACAGACGAAAGAATGGACGTTGGAGTTGTAGAGAGAAGAAAGCTTACAAAATCGTCTGTGTGAGAAACATGTTGTGTTTTTTTTGTCACAAGGGGAGGTAATGTGACCTTTGATGAAGGTGAGGCAAGGGGGAGAACAGAGGTGAACTGGGAGTGGGAGGGAGAGAAATGCATAATTATACAGAGAAAAAGAGGGACGGGGCCACAGCTTGAAGACGGTGTGGCCTGTGCTTAGCACCTGTACGATCCAGCATCACCATGGGTTAAATTAGTACGGTTGCTACGAAGAGAATCCCTGAATGCTCAGTCAACCCCTCAGAGCCCTTCTCTCCAGAGAACACCGTGGGCCTGACAGAGATCAGTAAACAACACAGTGAATATATCTCAGTCTGAACAACCGTGTGCAACTTCGGACATAAGCCATGCTGGTCCCTCAGCACACATCAGGTAATAATGTTACTGCTACATGAGCGAAAATCCAACTAAAGCTTCAATAATTTTCACAATCACAATTCACAATATTGTCCTTCTGTTCTGAAAGACTGAACAGTTTAAGTTTTAGAGGAGTTATGAATAAAAATTATGATGCTTGTTGAACTGCATCACCCAGTGTAACATCTTGACAAACATCTGCATTCAATCATTATGCATGTAGTCATAGCTGCTGTTGCTCTGTCCAGGCAGCTTCACACGTCTTTGACCGCTACACTAGCTAGGTATTCATCATAATGCAGCACAAATATTAACAGAATTTTGGGGAAATCAGCAAAAGAAAATGCAAATGAATCCGGATCCACTTCTTTTATATTTAGAATTCATGTCCCATTAAACTATAGGAGAGGAAGAGGGTGCAACAAGATTTAGACATAATTAGATTATAATTATGACATAAAAGAGCACCAGTTAAATCTGAAATGGTGAAAAAAATGTAGAAAATGTGATGGACATATGCCAGTGATGTATTTTCAATGTATTAATTTGAGGAAGGTTACAGTCCACTCATCGCTCTATTCACAGATCTGATGTTTTGTCTGCTGCTATTTTGCTGCTAGCTCTCCTCAGCGGAAGCTTCAGTGGACATTTAGGTCACATGCTTCATGAATATCATGATTTACTCACTAAGTCTGCTTCCATTTCAATATTGCTACATGTTGCTTTCATTGATACACAAAACTTTACAGCTCAGCCAAGCGTAACAACTTTTTTCTGATATTCCACTCAGGTCTTTTTTATGCGCAAATGGAAAATGTGTGGGAAAAAAAACAAACAAAGCCACCCAAAGTGTCATACAATATCAGCAAGGAATGATGAGTTGCTGAAAAAAAGACCACCTTGCTATCACCTTAAAAATGATGTGGATGTGGATGGCTTAACACTATGAATAAACAATTTTCTGTGGGAAACCCTTTCACAATGATATGAAACAAAGAGATACAGCAACATTTCCTTGCATTTCAAAGCTGGACCCAGACAATGTTTACAATTTTTGCTTGATAAATGGCTCAAATGGTGATTCATTTATTGTTATTATTATTAACATTATAAATTGTGCATATATTTTAGGTCAGTTAACTAATTGATTAATCGCCTAATCTCAGCTCCAATCTCAGCCACTTGAAGCATAAACAGTATTATTATGAATGAATGATTTCATGCTCCTTTTCCGTTGGGTTGTTAAATGGCATTCTGGGAAATGAAGGAAATTACTTTATTGAAGTATAAATAGACAAACTAAAGAAAAGTCAGTACAACAAGAAAGTCAACTGCAACACTTAGTCAGACCATATTTTACTGAACTCAACTGATAGCATCTGACTTTGACTGAAGTATCATGAGAGTATTTTTCTCTAAATACCACTTTAAGAGATATTTAGTCAGAGAGACACGCAGTCAGATGTCAGATGTAGTACAATGGTCTGGCTAAGTCAGTAAAGTCACAGGTTTCACTTTAGAAAGTCTCTTTGCCTTACCTTGATGACATTTAGCCACTGACCATAGCAACAGTCACCATGTCCACTAACTTCCACGGCTGCTCGTAATTGGCCAGTCCATTCCAATTTCAGTACATATAGTGTTGACATTTAGCTACATGACACAACATTTGATAGCCTTGATGCGTTTCAAATGACTCTTATGAATGCTGAAATTAAGGTCTGTTGGACTTTCTCACTCCTTGTCTCATTCTTTCCTGACCTCAACTTCTGCTTCTTTTTCTGCAAATGCATGTCCAAATAGTACTAGTGTGTTTGCACGTGTGTGTGTGTGTGTGTGTGTGCAGCAATATTCAGCCAGGAAGGGAATAGCGCAGTTGAGGCAACAGTTGCAAAGGTGAGGGTGCAAAGTGTGAACGTGTGTTTGTGCAAGAGCATGCTCACTGGGGCTTGTGTCTGTTGTCTAGAAAAACAGCAGTGATAGGCAGCCATGTGGTTGTCACAGCAACAACATCCCATCTTCAAACCTTGCTTCCCAGTCTCTCCTTCATTCTCCATCATCTCATTCTACCCTTGCATGAATGTAGAATGAAGATGTGTGTGTGTGTCCTGATATGCCTCCTTAACTTAGCAGGGACAAGAGAAACGAGGAAAGATTGGGAGAGTCAGAGCCAGAAACCAGCCTTTTTGGCCCCAAAAACCATGTCTGCATATATATACACATACATACATATACAGACACATAGACATGCGTTAAGAGAGAGAGAGAGAGAGAGAGAGAGAGAGAGGCAGGCGGAGGACACAGAAATAAATTGCAGTGCTGACCTATATTCATGAATCCCACAACCAGACAGTTCAGTGGCACAGATGTTCCCCCCAATCCCTGTGTTCCTGAAACCCTTGGCCGTGAAATCAAGCCACAACATGGGCTGTATGGATGGGAGTCATTCTAATAATGCCTTTGTATCCCTGTATGTCCCACGTACGCTTTGCATCAGTATTTATTTGTTTGTGTGTGCTGTTGCAGTACGTGTGGGAGGACCTGTGCTGATTTATTTCTGTGCTTAAAGAAGCACTTCACGAATTTCAGGCTTCATCTCTGTGTATATGTTAACAGTACGCCTATGGACGCCATTATGCACTTGTCAATAATCTTTATCTGGTTGGGAGGCTCTTTTTATCCCTCCAAATCCTAAATCTGATAATGCAAGTACAGACAGAGCCGCAGCAAGGGAGACTTATTTCAGGCCCCAGACCTCTAATCATGCTCTGTCGTCAGGCTGTATGGGAGACTCTTTTTCTTTACTCATGCTCATTTCATGTCTACATTATCAGAGGCTGAAAATATTTTAGAGAATACAGCAAGCAGAGGGATCCTATAAAATAAGATAATTCTTGAGTTGACAAAAAAAAATCAAAATAGCTTCTGTCTTAGCAGTCCATGATGAACTTTTGAAACTGCAGTTTGTGATGCATTTTTATACTGTATTTCATTACATGCACAAGAAAAATACTGATTGCCTGAAAGGTAATCTAAAATCATATTACATGATACCTAAGAGCCTAGCATTGTACGTTTATTTATGTTTATTTATGGTATGTGGTGTGGAAAACAAATATCCACTGAACAGCACTTTCTGCAGAAACACCTCTGTTGATGAGAGAGTTCAGAGGAGAATGGCCAGACGGGTTCTAGCTGACAGAAGGGCGATGGCAAGATAACCAATCTGGATACAGTTAATGTTCTATAAGAGCAACACACTTTTTGAAGTAGTTTGCCTTTTAATGCAGCAAAGGTGCTATTAAAATGTAACTATTAGCTTGACCTATTGCATGCCCTACTGATGTATCAGTAAACTAGGTTTTAAATTGAAATGGAGGACACTAGGCAAGCAAACCCATATTGATTGGATAATCATGACACCAAAGCATCTGAGAAGTAGCGTCTTGAAGTGATGTGGGTTCTACACCATAGATGGAGAAATTACCAAGCGGCAACTGAAAAATGAAGCCATGGAAGATGGCCACTTGAGGCTGGCTCCAAAAGCGAGTCAATTCCCATAGACTCCCATTTTAAAATGGCCAACTTTACAGCATAAATAAACATCTTTACAGCCTGGTACAAAAAACGGTTTTGGTCTCTATAGCTAATTTCCCCCGTCGTGACAACTGGGGGTGATTAATGCTTAAAGTTATGAATAAATGGGGGCGTGGCCGCTTTGAGTGACAGCTGGGTGCCCGCCACAGTTGGCTAGCTAGACGGCACCTCAGCTAATCCAAGTCATTGACCGTGACTTCTTGGCTGTGTGCCTGGTGGTGTGGGTACCTTTTGGGGATTTTTTCATCCAAGTGTGGTTAACAGACCATCAAAGAGCCTGTGCTCCAGATTTTTCGGTGAGTGAAATTCTGGTATCGTTTTATATAAATGTTAGCAGTTATTAGCAGGTATCAGTGTCAGCCTTAATGATACCTAGTTTGTAATTTTAGCTTGTTAACTAGCAGATTAGCCAGAGTTATTAAACCGATATGCTCTGAAGTCAAAAGGGTAATAGAGAAGTGTTATTTTAGGTGATAAGGCGTCTGAGTGAGGTTAGAAAATAAAGGTCCTCCATGTTACTTAGCTAACATTATACAATATTAATGTTAAACATCATCATGTTTAATAATATTATTACCAAGCAGACATTTTAAGGTTAGGGCCCAGCTTGCTCTGTACTGTCACTATTAAGGTGAAATTATTGTCTTGGTAGTGCTTTGCTAAAATGAAAACCACATTCTAATACAAAGCCAAATATCTACAGAACTTAAACACACTAACCTCTTTTATGAATAACAACTCTGCAATAATGTCATATTTTTTATGTTTCTTTTTATTAGGGAAGGACATGCCTGAAGGACACTGCTGTGCTTACCATTTTCTACCATTTTACCATTTTTCACTGTCGCCTCATGCTTGCTCATGGTGGATCTGTTGGGTCTCTCTCTGTAAATACCTATTTTAAAGAGTATGGTCTAGACCTGCTCTATATGAAAAGCGCCTTGAGATGACTTTTGTTGTGGTAAATAAAATTGAATTGAATTGAATTTTGGAGGGTCTTCAGAATAATGACAGAAATGGAATTACAAGTCATACTACAATTTCATGCCATTTAATGCAGTTTTATGACGCCACATGGGAAAAATATAGATTGACTTGACAGGTAAGACCCTCTCTGACCACTAATTATGCGTTAGTTCACGTTTGTTCAAACTTTTTAACAGCCCTATTTCAGATCCACCTATAGTGTTATCTATCTACGCAGACAATGTTGCCATATTGAGATGTCTGTCACTGACATCTTTCCACCTAAGTAAGTAGAAAAATCAATGCATCTACAAAGTGTAAAACTGTTTACAGCATTATGGGAAAGAGATGATGTTGCTGAAATTGTTACTTTTTTCAACATTTTCAGTACTTTGAGCACCAAAAATCTTTCCAGACATTTTATTGGGGTGGATGGAGGAATAGGTAATACTCAGATTTCTCCAAACCTAAATAAAACACTGCATGGTTTACACTAGAGGTCAGTGTGAAAATGCTTTCTTTTTTTATAATTCGGGTACAGAGATCCTTTTCACTACAAATGACCATAGCAACAATACTGTGCTACTATGCTACCAGTTAACTCTTACAGGTGAAACAAACTTGACCTAATTCACCTTATTTTGCTCACCCCTACGGCTTGTATGATTTATTATCACCGACCTAATGTTTTTTACATAAGACAAATTGTGATTTGATTCCATGCTAATGAATACACTTGGTCAAAGCTAGTTTCCACGAGAAAGAAACAGCACTCTGTATTATCTGGATGTCTGAAAACACTGTCTTAATGTTTAAAAAAAAAGACCACAACACATTAACACATTAACATTAAGATAGTCTTTTCATAGCATTCCACTAAATGTGAACTAAACTGGTGCTAGGTTTACTCAGAGATTGACTTTGCTCCAACATGTGGGTTGTTTTATCACATTCTTTTCATGTAGAAACAAGATATCTTTGATTACACTTAGCTATAAACTTATCTTGCTTAATGCTATGCATACAAATATTAACAAATCTCTCAATACCTGTTACATCAATTTAAGTTTAGTTAGTGCTAGAATTAACATAATCAGAGGGGAGCTACTACAGCATAACACAAATGTGTGTGAGTGTCCATGTGCATGATTTGTTTTATCATTATTAACATTTAAATTAAAAAGCACCTGTGTATAGACGTGGCAGATTTGCCTATATGTAATCTGGGAACAATAGCGTGCAAAAATCCAATCAGTAAGGCCGAGCGAGAGAGAAAGAGGGACAGAGGAAGTAATGGGGTTGCTGAGTAATTGCTTTGCCCCTCAGATGGATGAGTGAACTCTTAGGCAGGAGATTACATGCAGTGTTGTGAGAAGTGTCATTGGTTCACCCTCTAACCTGGTTTAGGACAGTGTGCATGTCTGTGTTAGATAGACCAAACTATAATTGTGTTTTCTGGTGTGTGTGTGTGTGTGTGTGTGTGCAAATAAGAGTGTAATAGGTATTTGCGTATGCGTGTGTGTGTTTTTGCAGAGGGTCTGGAATTCATTAACTGTTTTGGTTCAGTCCGACCATCTCAGTGTCGTTTCCAGCTGTTTTCAGTGAATACTTCCCATAAACCAACTGTACACTACCTGCTCAGCACCAATCAGTAGTCAGAAAAAAGTTAGCTACTAGCTAGTGAACATAGTGCAGGGTTTAGCAGCTGAATCAATAGAGAAAGCAAAAGAGCAAAGGGGAAACCCGTTTGTCTGTGGTCGACTGATAGTTGGTGGGTTGTGATCAAAAGAATGAGATCGTAGATACATGCAGCCAAAATGAATTTCCTCCAACGGGTGTCTGGGCTCAGCCTTAGAGACGGGGTGAGGAACTCCAAGGAAGGAAGGAGCTTGGAGTAGAGCCGCAGATCCTTTGTGTTGAAAGGAGCCAGTTGAGGTGGTTTGGACATTTTATTATCATGCCACCTGGGTGCCTTCCTTTTTCAGGCACATCCTACTCAGAGGAGACCCCATGGTAGACCCCTAACTTACTCAAGGGATCTCATACAGACAGGGAACTCCTAGGGATACCCCAGGAGGAGCTGGAAAAGTTTGCTGGGGAGAGGGATGTCACGAGTACCCAGCTTCATATGTTGCCACCACGATGCGACCTTGGATAAGTGGAAGAAAAATGGATGTACTGGTATTTTAACCATTATCAGTTACTATTAGCTGGAACAATTTAATGTTTCGGGTAATCGTTTCTCTGATTATTCCAGGTGTTTATCTACAAGGTAACTAGTAACTAGTTTTCACACACTAACAATCTCATCTGGTGGTGGTAAGGTGTTACAACTGTTGGTACCAACTATTGATATATGCCCTGTGGAAGCTTACTGACCATATTTTAAATCTATTTGGCTTTTTATTTTTCTTTGAAACACTATTATGTGAATATAAATCAAATTATAATTTGTATTTTTCCAAATTACTGGAGCTACTCACAGTCTTTTCACATACAGTATCCCCTGGTACACACAGAGGTAACCCCTGAAGTACATACATGCCTAGCTGAGAACCACTGATCTACACTATCCATTTAGGCTATGGCTTTGCATCGCAGTAAAAAGGTGACTGAATTGAGTCAGTTGGCTTAGTTATTCCTCACTACATCCTTGCTTCCTCTCTCTGCCTCGTCCTTCAGTTACATCACAGTGATGCCCTGCCACAATGAGTAAATCTCTACTTTTCTGTTTCCTTTAATGAGTCATTCCTTCTGTCTGTCTCTCTCTTTCTTCCAGCCTATTCAGTCTGTCTGCTTTTTGACATATTAATTACAGGTTCTCCAGCCTTTATTGGCAGGTGTCCAGGTTCAAACCCTATTCAAATTGTCCAGCCTTTCATATCACTCACTGACAGTGGATGTGGAACACTGGGACTATCAAAGCAATTAAGAATTACAAAAACCAAAACTCTGTTCTGTATCACTGTATAATTTATCTATATACGTATTTAATACTTATCTAATATTTTCAACCAAGCACTGATTTGTCAAAGGAACAATCCATCCATCTTGCTAATTCCCAAAATACAGCACCTTCAGCTGACACACATGTTGCTTTGCCTGTACTGGCAAGGTTCAGTATTGTAGCTATTTGAGACAAATGTGTAAATAAGGAACTGTTTGCTAACAAATTAGCCACAGCAACTTTATATGAGATGTCAATGTTGTGTTTTAGCTTGTTGTGCTGCTCTAAAGCGGCCAAATCAAATCTAATTAATATAGGTTTATATCTGAAAGCTTGCAAAATTAAGGCAGGCTTTCTGAGGCTTATTTTTCCACTATCTGATGGCTCTGATGGTTTCTGATGAGCTCCTCTCGCAGCACAAGGGGGACCTACACATTAGTCAGGTCCCACAGATGCTGGATCAATTGGGATCTGGCAAGTTTTGAGACCAGGTCAACACCTTGGGCATTTTGTCGTGTTCTTCGACACATTTGAAAGCATACAATCTGAACTGCTGATTTTATATCAACCATAATAGCTATTAAAACACAGATTTAGTGCCAAACGCGTCTTGTGTATTTAAAGTTTCAACTGTGTTTCTACATTAAAGCATGACGAAATAATGTGGCTCTAAGGGGGGGTGGTTTGATCATTTTCCCAATAACTTCCCATTCATTTTCTATGGAAATGTTTTGCAGTTTTACAAAACATGTTACTAAAAGAAGTAGCATACTATTCCCAATCAAACCGCACATTTATATTTTGAGGTTTTCTCAAAGCTGCAGGACTAGTCACACAAAAAAGGAATAAATACGAGGGATTGTAACATGTGTCTTCTGTGCTTTGCACAGCAGTCATATAAAAACGTATTAAATCAGTTCATCAGCAGCTATGGCACATATTACTGAGGACTCAATATAAACTGTAGACACAAGACTGAATTACTACAATTCCTCCCTGTACAGTATGATTCACATAGATGCATATAGCCATATGTTCTGTCAGCAGAGGCATAGTGACAGGAGACTAGATCCAAAAATACAGCTGTTGTACAAACATGAATGACTGCTAAACCTTCACACACATTCATGTTACTGAGAATGCAATCTCATGGCAAGCGACCACATGAGACTACTTTACATATGCAATTTTAATGCTCTTAGTGGTCCCTGTCACGATTAACATTAGCTTGTAAATGTAATGTCTGAAAGGACGCTATTAACACACACTCGCAGACACACACACACACTCTTCTGCATTAACACTGGACTACGTCTTGAATATCAGTGACAACCTCCTCTCCATTGTGATGATGATTTTGAGTCTCTTTTACCCCCTCTCACTCTCTCTCTCTCTCTCTCTCACACACACACACAAACCTCCCAAGGGCAAACAGAGGGAGAGGCACCTGTGGCCTGCCTGATTAACACCCATTTTACAGAGGAATTGAATGTTTTAGTGTTTACTGAAGTGTTTCAGTAGAAGACAGATGAGTGTCTTCTGAGAATCCATCAAAGACTGAAACATGTGTATCTGTGTGTTTGTGTGTGTGTGTGTGTGTGTTTGTCATGGTGGGTAACTATGTCAACATCAGTCCCTCCCTGCATCAATGACCACTGTGAATATGGGAACATAAAGGTCAAGGACCATGTATTTCTATTTCTCTTTGTCTCACATGCACTCCATATGAAAACATATTGTTTCTGTATGTACACTAGTAAAGGTTTTATGACTATGCATAACCGTGCCGAGAATGCATGAAAGTGCAGTGTGCACTTTCTCTGGTAGCAACCCTGCACCTGGATTTGTTGAGGAAGACATCAACATATCCATTTGCAGCATAAAAGTACGCAACTGGAAACAAGGAATTAAAAGGGAATGGATGATGAACTGTCTTTAATGATAGAGCATGTTGAGTTATAAAGATGGGGTTTTACCTGAAGCCTGTCATTAGTTTTGGAGCTCTGGGCCTGCCTGAGCGTGCCCAGTTGGTAACAAATCCTGATCCTATGACAAGTTATATTATTAAATATGTTCTCAAAGATAATATATCATACTGTAACTCCCCAAAACCCCAAAGTATTCCTGAATGCAGAATTCATGTCCCGCGCAACAACAGCCATAATGTTACTTTTGTGTGGCAGATATGATTTTGCCGAGTAAGACACCCCACAGTCAGCATAACTGGTTTGAGAAAGTACTTTAATCAAATAAATTACTTGACCTGTTCAATGATCTGCATTTCATTTAACCACATACATCTATGCACTAATGATTTTACCAGGTTTGGCGCTTACTTATGAGTCATCAGTTTGCACTTCTGAAGTACAAAGGAGAGAGAAAACAGCATTAAGAAAAGGGCACTCACATTAAATTGATGCTTCCAAATGACAGATTGGATGTTTTGACAAATCTTTTTAATCAGTATTACAGGTGGGCTGTGCTGCTGGACATACATCCAGTCTCATACCGTCACCCGCGACGGTGTGCTGGCGTACGTTCTGTGTCACGCAGGACGTAGTGTCTCACAGTGTGAGGTGAAAGGCAAGAGGGAGCTCTCATTGGTGGATGGCTGTGAAGTACATCTTCGCTCTGTAAGACTGAAATTTGAGACGAATGCTGCAGATCACATTGATGTGCACCTTTATTGGATCAAATCCACAATTTGGCCTCAGCCTTTAAACAAGTATGTTAGGTTGCTCAGTTCAACCACATAACAAAATCAACTGTGCGTTTAGCTGCTCCAATGTAAACATATTTGATTTCATATAACCATGCAATCATTCATAACTTTAAACTTGCCATAGGGTTCATTACGTGGCAGAAAGGTGAATTTTGAAAAGCAATTTGTGGTTTTAGTTTTAATATCATGCCCAAACACTAATGTTGTTGTTAATGGGTAATTTAATTTGAGAACAGTGAGTGCCTGTTATGCCTTTTTTCTTTATATTGTTTTACACTCTGCAAAGCACGTGATACAATACGAATACACTGCATTGTGGCCAGAGGAACATTAGACCAGAATACTGGAACCTATTACTGTATTTGTACACTTTTTCTTTACATGTTGAAAAATTAATGTTTTCACAGCAATGCTTCTTTTTCTCTTATAGTCCCTTACAAAACTGCTGTAATTCAAACTTAGTCTTGAACTGTTACCAAAATCAGTGCCAGGTAGGTCCAGTCATGCTGTCTATCAATTTCCAAATGTCCTCCTATCTAGCTGAAATTCATGATAGTAATATAACAATAAAATACTGTGAAATCATGACAAAAGTCACTGCATTACTCTGATCTGTGGAGTAGTTTGTATCACACACACATATATATATATATATATATATATATATATATATATATATATATATATATATATATATATATGCACAATAATCATTCAAGAACTTTAAATCTGTGAAGGGCATTTAGATTTTAATTAGATTCTTATCTTTTTCAGTCACCAGAAGTAGAAACAAGTAGTGGTTATTCATCAGTTTTTGAGACCCCTCCTAAAACTCAAAATGAAGTAGTTTCAGACAGGTCTGCCAGTCAGGCTTGCAGTGCAAATACAGGGGAGATACAAACAATATTTTCCCCTCAGCAGCAGCAGGTATTTTCATGATTACTACAGCTTAGTCCGCCTGATGAGAACATCTGTGGCTGGACAAAACCAATGTTTAAATTACTTATTTCTATAAACTGAACCCAGCTTTTTTCAGGGGAAACCACACAACTTGGCCTGCTGGTTATCTTCTCTGTTATCTTCTTCACTGTTATGCTCACAAAGAGGAAACCCATTTTTGTCAAAAGACTCAACTTTTAATAAACAGATTGTTGCAATATCCTTTCCAAACCAAAGATGCTCAACATATTGGAGCTCTAGAAAGTAAGATACTGAATTTAAATGTTGGTTTCGCCATTGGCTAAAATACTCTCATCAAAGGCAGACGGTACACACCTTTACGATCACAAAAATACCTTGAAAAAGGCATAGGCAGGAAAAAGGTTGTATTTGCCCTGTAAGATTTGTGCTGAGAAGCCCGTGAGACCTAATATCGACTTATTTTAACTTCCTGGATTGGCTGACACACTGCATTCCCATATGACAATGCTCTGTGCTGCAGCCAAAGTTAAACCAGGGTGAAGTTTTTTTCATGGACTACATGCGTTTTCTTGCCGAGGCCCTTTGCACCCCCACTGAGTTAAAGCAGTGGTCTCACTGAAATAAACGACACCAGATTTTTTTGACACTGCACTATTGTCATGCTGAGTACAGCCTAAGGCAGCAAAGGTTCCAGAAAAATCTCATTCACCACCAGAAGACTTCAGTGAGAAGAATGTTTCTGCTGGAGTTACAAGTGAAATGAAAGGTCATGCTGAGTGACTGGAGCAGAGGTCTAGATGGATGAAAAGGGTTGAAAATCACTACGATTACAATCAGTCTTTTATTACAGCATCAACACAACATGTTGGTGACAGCAACCTTCATCAGATACTCAAGGCTGTATCTTCTAAGTCCATCTGCATCCACCCATGTCTGCACACATATCCCAACACTGAGAAAAAGAATAACTGATTGAAGCTGCATCTGCCCTGCCCTTTCCCTCCACACAGTCCAGGTCTCATCCCTGCTCATGCAGCTCATCTTGATGGCTATCAGTCTTTTTATGTGATCTTGCTTGAGCCTGTGGTGTGTGGCATCTAACACCAGCACCTGTAAAGCATGGTATTCAGTGCTCTGTGTCTTTTATCCTGCTAGCCTCACCTTTGTAGCCACAACAAGCTAGCTACTGACCACACCCATATGACAGTCAGTGGTACAGCACCTCAAAATGTCCAAAACTTCACTACAATGATACTCTGAATCAAACATGGGAGTTTAGTCTGAACGTTCCTGTATTTTGCCTAAAAATTCTTCTGCCTCTATTTCTGACATGCCCCCCCCCTCCTTATGTTATCTCCTCTCACTGATATGAAAGCACATCAGAGTTGCTAGGCAATGTAGGCAAGGAAAAACAGCTGAGATGTTGATGTCCAACTTGCTATTCTCCTGCTGTGAGCCGGTCAGGGCTTTGGTAATGAGAGCCTGGGGACCTGGCTGAGCCTGCTGTGTGTGTGTGTGTGTGTGTGTGTGAGAGAGAGAGAGAGAGAGAGAGTGTCTAATCTTCCTCTAGGACTTTGTTGCTGAGTTTGTGTGTGTTTCTGTATATGCAATTTGAAGGGAACCAGCTGTGGCCATGTGGCTAAGGATTTGTTTATGTGCTTGTCTACATATAGGTGTGTGCAGATGTAGGTGTGTACACGTACTTGACGGAATGACAAGTCCACAAGTTCCCAATACAATAAAGTATATCTTATCAGTCACCCACAGAATCATCAAATCATCATCGTCCCACCGACAACTCTTCTCTCCATCCTGTCCCTCTTTTCCTCTTTTGTTCCCTGCCTCACATTCTATCATCTCTCCTCTTCCTTCCTTCTCCCTCCTCCCTCACTCCTCTCTAATCGCAAGCCTAATTGACTCAGCCAGATTTGGCAACAGGCTTATTACTGTCATTTCACACAACAAGGAATGACCTGTGCAGACGGTGCAGCGGGGACAGTCAAGACGAAGCACACCCTGTAACGTTGCATTCACTAACTGATGATGTAGAATAGAGTCAGACATTTTCCTACAGAAAAATGCCATGTATTAAATGTGGAGAAGCTGACATCTGCCCAAGGCCCCTCTTTTTCTGCCGTTACTGTGCATTTTACTCACCTCAGCCAACACAGGGTAAGAACCTGAGGAAAACATATTGTTTTACATACAGGTCAGCTGCCTTTTCCTGTTTTCTGGCTGTCTGTTTCTTTCTAAACGTCCCTTCATAGCAGTGAAATTTAATGGCACCGCATTGGTGTCATTCCGACCTACAGGTAAACAAGGTGTGCGTGATTGTGAGTATCTCTTGGTAGGAGCTGACGTCCGTGGGAATACATTTTTATGTGGTTTTCTCTGATGATTAATCCTTCAGCGTCACCCAAATGCGTGGTGTCTCTCTCTCTCTCTCTCTGTGTGTGTGTGTGTGTGTGTGTGTGTGCGTGCGTGCGCAAAGTAGACCGCCCTTACCGCTGTGCGCGCTGAACCAGCGGGGTGCGATGTGCAAGGGCAAGGCGTCAGCCAGCGACCCCCGGGACCCCAGATAGAGCACCCCGTCCGTGTGATGCCCTCCGCCCCCAGTGTCCTGGTAACCGGTACCGTGGGGGGCGGCTGTAGTGCCCCCTGACCCCCCTCCAGCTCGATCCGAGTCCGTCCCTCTAGGGGTGTAGAAGCCGAAGGGCACGGCGGGACTGTGATCGATGCCCATCCCGGCAACAGAGCTCACTGAACGGCTCCGCAGGCCCATGGTGCCGCTCGGCCGGTAGTGGCCGAAGTGGGCCGAGGGTGGCACCGCGCTGTCATCCGTAGAGACACCGGGAAAAGCACCCCGGGGCCGCCCCGCCGTGCTCTGCTTTCCCCCCATCCAAAGCGGGAGGCAAATGGGTGGGGGTTCTGGGTGGAAACAGGAGGGGGCTCGGCTCGATCCGCAAAGGGTCGAGAGAGCCGAAATAGGCTGTCGCCCCCTCCCCTCGCTCCTGTCTGTCTCTCGGCCTTCTTGTCTGTCTGCCCGTGTGTCTCAGCAGGCTCGTCAGCTCTGACTCTCTGCAGACGCAACAGCCCGTTTCCCTGCTGAGCCGAACATGAGCCACCCCTGACGTCTGGATTCACCGCACCAGCAGACAAAATCTCGACACAACCGGGGATGGCTGACGAGCAGACCGACGGCGAAAGCCCAGAATGACAAACAGATGTACAGAACACTCCCTTCGCCGTCCGAGGTGATTAAGACGGCTGTATCATTGCAGGCGGGACGCGGCAGCAAAGCGTTTAACCCACCCGGCCCGAATCACAACAGCGCCACAATGTACTCTCCGCCGCTCTGGCCTCATCTGATCTCAGACATCGTGACAACTGTTGCTACCTGTCTGACCGCCAAACACTGACGGTCTGTCGATGGCAAAAAAAATAATAATAATAATAATGACGTCGCCGTCCGCTCTGTCTGTTCGGTCCGGTGGTCTACGACCAGCGGTCCCTTTTACCCAGAGATTGGGGTCACGGTGATGCCGCTCCCCTGCGCTCACAACGGCGCTGCGCTCCGCTCCCCTCCGCTCCGCCGTCGCCGCTGCTGGTGCTGCTGCTACTGGCCAGACAATGGAGACGCTCAGTGCGCAAGCTCGGATCATAAATACAGACAGGACAGGAAACAGTGCTGAGGGGAACACAGTATACAGCAAAACAGAGTGAACCTCTGTGCAATAGCATTATCTATAATAATAATAATAATAATAATAATAATAACTTAACAACAATAATAATAATATCGTATTAGTTTTAGTTGTAGTGTAGGGTCGATTTAATTTATCCTAATTAAAAACAAGCAATACATTGAAACATTGAGACTACATTGAAAATAAAGGCCTGAAGCACAACCTCAATGCAACAAAAGTCCAAAGGCCAAATAAACAAAGTTATGACATCACAGTTTTCTTTGTTTTGGTCTGAGTAACATGGCTCCACATGGTAAGGAACTGCCCAAACAAGAAAGAAACCAGATTGCAAGACGTCATAAAGATCGGGGAAGGTACAAGAGCATGATAGACTGTTGAACATAAACCAGTCACCTGCAGTGGGGCCTCCTGGTTAGGAGGTAAAGAGCCTTACCACCACCATCACAGGAGGCACAGTGATGTCCTCAAAAAAATGATGCCAGGTACAATTCACTAATTACACAGCCTTGCATTCAAAAACAGACAGGTTTCAGTGACTAATCAGATATTGCATGACGTCAGCCTCTATTGATGGAGGAAAACCTTTGCTCATAAAATGGCACAAAACTACAAGATTTGTCACAGAACATTAAAATCGTACGAATATCGGCAGCATGTTCTTTACAATTACATCAAAATGGACAGGATTTTGTAGGTTTGTTTTGTTGAAAGGTTTTAAAATGGTCTGTAGTGTTACCTTGAAGTCTGTGGCATTTCAGGAAATGAGAGGGTATGGCAGTCAGGTTGCCTAAGGTAGCCTTATAGCCCAAATTGATCCATAATCAGCTTTTTTAGTTTTTACCACCATTTGCACTAAGGAGCAGACGGAAGACATCTTAATACATGAGCAGCATTATGAGCAAACATGACTTTTCTTTTCATTAAACATATTTCCAATGCAGTTATTCACATGAAATTTAGACCAGATATTGGTATTAACGCAATAAAACTACCCAGTTAAAGAAATCGTAACATTCCAATCAATAAAAAAAGTTATGTGCAATAAAGTGAAAAGACAACTGACACCAACTGAAAATTATTTAATACTTGGTGGAGAAGCCTTTGTTTGCAATGACAGCTTCAAGACACGTCCAGTACGAAGAAACTAATCTCTCACAGTGTTCAGGTGGGATTTTAGCCCATTCCTCTGCACAGACAGTCTTTCAATCTGGAAGATTCCTGGTGAATCTTGATCTTCAGTTTCTTTCACAAATGTTCTGTTGGGTTTGAGTCTGATGATTAGCTGGGCCATTCCAACACCTGTATTTTCTTCCTCTGGAACCAGCTGACAGTCTCCTTTGCAGTATGTTTTGGATCATTGTCCTACTGGAACGTCCACCGGCATCCTAGTCTCATCATCCTGGTGGATGGCAGATTCTTCTCAAGGATTTCCCTCTACATGGTTCCATTCATCTTCCACTCAATACAGTACTATGAGAAGAAGAACCCTAATAACATGATGCTTCCACATCCAAACTTCACTGTAGGCACAGCATTTATAGGGTCATATGCAGTCATTTCTCCTCCTAACATGGCGTGTCGTCTCGTCTGACCACACTATATTCTCCTAGTAATCTACAGGCTTCTCCAAATGTTGTGTACCAGACTTCAAATGAGCTTCAACAAGCCTTTTCTTCAGTAATGGAGTCTGTCAGGGTGATCATGCATTGAGACCATGGCGGTGGAGTGCAATGCCTATTGTGATTACTAAACCTGCTCTTTTCCTGTGGTCCTTGGCTCTTGAGCTGCACTTCTGACTCAATTTTTGACTGCCCAATAATGTCCCAAATGGTGCTCATTGGAATATTTTGGAGTTTAGAAATCCATTGGTAACCAGTGCCATTGCCATGCTGCTCAACAAATCTTGTAACAGAGGTCTTGGGAAAGCTCTTTGCCTCTACCCATCATGAGATGTTTCTTGCATGACAGCTTTGTAACATTTTTTTTATTTTTTATTTGCATTCAGGCAGTGGATGACCCTTCTAGTATTAGCCTATCAGCATGCACTAGCCTAACTGATTCTAATTAGCACAGATAGGAGAACTAGTCCATATAATCGGCTGTTTTTGTGCTTTTTTTAAACTATGTTCAAAACTTTTTTCCTTTGTCATTTCAATTTACTGCGCATAATATTTTTATGGATTGGAATGTTATGAATTATTTATCTGTGTAGTTTTATTGACCAATATCTATAATAGTATAATATGCTTTTGTATTACTTGTAAAAGCTTTTATGTAGTAATATCTTAACGTCTTACACAGAAGTCTGTTTTATTCACATACTAAAAGCAGGTGTGGGAAATTGACATATCCTTAGTTAAGCTCTTAAAACGCACAATGCATGCTTTGTCCTTGGTAGCAGTACCTCAGGTGTGTTATACATTGTCTGAAAGCTCTGAGTCTCCCGATTCTACCTGTTCAAAGTATTATAGAATCCACATATCACTGGACCAGCTGTTGACACAGCATTGGTTCCGATGTGTGGCCATGACTTTGAAGTGCTGTCAATACAAATGGTTCTACCACAGGCCTTATATTACCTTTTTAAGCCAAATAAATAAATAGGGCCTCTGTGACTTTCTGATTGTAAAATGTAATTTTATTCAAATGGGGTTGAAGAACAGTGACCTTTTTATTTTGGGTACATAATTTTCTGGCTTGTGCACAGAAATGGGGATGCATAACTTTCAGGCCTTCAGCCAGTCCAGCATATTGTCACCATTACCACGTTATGCACAGATTTTTCTGCCATATGCTAAATTATTGAGATTACTGACTCTCATGTTTTGATTAGGATTACTTGGTCTAATTCTGTGTATGTGTAATTAGGCTGGTTTTATTCTGTTTGGCTTTGTTTCTTCTAAATAACACACAGTCAATCTTGTACAGTCTTCTTGGCCTCATCACCCAATAAGGAAAAGTATGGTTAAGTGCTCACTTCAATAGGTATTAATCTGTCCTGCTATAATGACAGCAGGGCTATAAATGGTCCCCTCTCTGCTCCTCAGGCATGCATGCACACACAAGTAAATGCAAATGGTTCAAAGACAGTCTGTGTATAGATAGATGACCACAGGGAGAAAATGTGTTATTGTCTGGTGGTTTGACTGCTTTCTGTCACCATCCCAAAATGCATAGTGACTCTGAAGGTTTATCACACATTGAAAATAGATAATATTGCAATATAACAGTCCAGGCCATAAGTATTTGGACAGTTATACAACTGTCGCTCGTCAGGCTCTGTGTTTCAGCACATTTAATTACACAGCAGCAATCAGGGCTGAGTAGTATTCCAGAAATGACAAGCTAATTCAACTGGAAGAACACAACTACCCTTTATTAACTTCATTACCTTCATTACCTGAAACCAATACATAGAGATGATTCTAAATCATGCAGTGTTATTCAGTTCAATCACATTAGATAGGTAAAAAAAAACAACAACTCTTTAATGATGGTATATGCACATGCATGTGTCTCTGAGATATTATAAAGTCACACAAGGGACATTATTGTACATCAGAGGCTGTGCAAACTCTTTTTACTTCACTCTTAATGTTCAGTTAAGTGCTGCTGCAGTATGATGCCCACCGTTTAATTATTATTATTGTTATTATTATTTTACTGTCAATTCAATGTTTTAAAAAAGGAGAGCCAAACATTATATGAACTCTTCAAATTGCTTGCTCATTCCACAGGTTTCTGCCACAGTCCAATCACAATAAAACATTCCTGGATTTCTTAATTGACATATTCTTAGATCTCCTTGCAAAAGAATGCATGCCCATATGATGCACCTGATGACAGAAACACCAACACCAATGAAATCATCACAGATTTAATCTCACCCCACATTAATTAACAATATCTTCCAAGTGATATTCAGCTGTTTACTTGAGTGATCCTTATTTGATAAGTCATTCACAGAAGTTCTGTTTTAACAAGAAATACTTGTATGTGCAATATGCTCTAAAAATGAAATCATTGTGCCATGAACAGTACACAGATAAAATTTTCAGTGCTCATATTACCATAATACTGTTTATAGTTCTCTTGGCTGTAGAATTTTCCCAGGATTCATCACATTATTTGGGTCAAGGGTGTCTTTGAGACCCTGCATGACCTGGATAGCCATGGATCCCATCTCCTCACACAGTAGTGCTCTCTTCCCCAAACCCACTCCGTGCTCGCCTGTACATGTGCCACCCATGGCCAGGGCTCGCCTAGAGGGAAAACAAACCACATTGTTTTACTCAAAAACAGTATATTGAGTAACATAGTAGTCCCTGCCTGTAACTTTAAGATGTTAATGATGTCACAATATTTTTCATAAAAATAACAAAACAGGTAAAACTGAAGCTACTAATATGTCAGCTACAACAATTTGTAATCTGAGCTTAACTGCAAACCATCAGAGATATATACTACATTTAACAATTTTTAAATAAATATCTAAAGGTGAATATTTTACATTCTACATTCTATCTCAATGGAAGTACTTTTAGGCTCATACATAAAATGAAGCCTGTTTAGTCAGACAGTTTGAGTCTCTAAAAATAGATGTACAGGAAGAGTATACCTTTGTACTAAAAGGCCCATAATGAGCCCTCCTGAGGACCCTTTTATCCACCACAACAGTACTGTAGCTTCTGATAGTTAAAAGGTACATGTCAGTATCAATTCAGCCTAAACTAAAGATCCAGTTACTGAAGTCAGTTCACGTCTGTCCTTTTTTGGAATAAATCCGAAGTCGGCAAAAAAACACGGAGATTCTGTCTGGTGGAGAATTTATGAGAAATATGAGACATGTCAGAGGAGAAGAGAGAGGAGAGGGTGTTACCTGGCCAGTCTCTCAGTGAACAGGTGGACCCGGTGCAGCTCCTCTGGGTCAGTGGGGTCCACCACCATCAGGCAGTGGAAGTTACCATCACCAACATGACCCGCTATGGGACCTGAAGATAGAAAGCACCCCCATTCAGTTTCAATTCAATTCAATTTATTTATATAGCACCATATCACAACAAAAGTCATCTCAAGGCACTTTTTTATATAGAGCAGGTCTAGACCATACTCTTTAAAATAGGTATTTACAGAGAGAGACCCAACAAATCCCACCATGAGCAGCACTAGGCGACAGTGACAGTTTACTGAAAAACATACAAACCACGCTCAATGCTGTTTCCAATGCTGCTGTGTTCCTTCTTTTTGCTCTCTTATGTAAATTGTGTTGAGACAGTTAAGTGACAATGCACTTTAAAGTAATCCAGGTAACATATGACACAATAATTAACAAAATCTTCCTCTTAAAATCAATAAAACACACTCGATTAGTACACTCATGGGTGTTGCTGCCATAGCCTTAGTTTGTTACTGGTAAGACCATAGCATAGTTGCTAATGTTGTGACTGTGTAACTGACTTAACTCTTAAAAATCTAAATGTTGTATTTATTAGGTTTAGCTTTTTTCAATGCTTTTAAAAACTTTACTCACAGCAGATATATGCATATTTCTTTTAGGTCTGTCATATTCCCTTTATTCCATGGTCAAGTTCTCATTCAAACACTTCTGTTACTTACTTTTTTTCTCATCTCAATCCGATGTCTACTAACAATGAGTTTGAGTCATAAGATAGTCAACTACTAATCTAATTACATACAGTCCAGGTGCAAACTCAAGTAGGTAGGAAAAGGTGATATTACCCATTACAATATGATCAATATATTTTTAGCAATTTGAAGACATCACCTTGGGCTATGGGAAATTATACAGAGTATTTTTCACTGTTGTCTGACATGTTATAGACTAAACAATTGATGGAAAAAATGATCTACATAAGAATGCTACAGCCCATCATGTGATTGTCGTTTCTGCTTAGCCATGTACACACCCAGTTAGTTTTAGAACACCTAGTTAGTTAGTTAGTTAGTTTTGGGTCATTATCTTGCTATAGGACGTACACCTGACCAACCAGTCAGTCTTTGTTACTTGCTTTTTCTCACCATTCTAATAGCAATACAGTACTACGTCCTGCAGTACAGTATTGTCCTAATAATGCATCTGAGGGTGTAGTAATTAAGTTTGTACAGACAGAGGGTTAGTAACTGTTGGGGTACCTGTAGAATTTGTTTTCATTAAAGAAACATCATGCAACTATTTTACATTAAAATAAGCTTGAAAATCATCTTGATGGCACACTGATTTCTAATACAGGGAATGGTGCCCCTGTCGTTCCCACTCCACAAACGCCTGTTCTTTTACCATGTAATTTGGCTTGATCTGTTATGATTGCCTAACTGAGTGATAATCAGCGGCTTTAACTGCCAGAATCAGGCCCAGCAAGTTCAAGAATAATTCTGTAGAAGTGTTCATCTTCAATATTCAGAAAGGAAACTTGAAAAATATCAAGAATTATAGAAACAGTTTGCTGTATCTGTTACAGCAACTGCATTTCTGGTTCCAGAAGACAGGGATCATTGGGAATATACACCATTCATCAGTGCCTCGGTTCAGTGAGTGAGACTGCACAGCTGAAGCTCTGGTCAAGCAGCTGATAAGCTTTGTTTTCTGAGCTGTTAGCTTCTTACATATTGTAACGTAGGCGCCTCTCTTAACAGAAACCACAAAAGTGAATAAGTTGTGATTGCGCTGTGTATAAACTTATCCAACCTGATAGCCCGTCAAATTTAGTTTTGTTACAATTTAAATCAGAGAGGTGTAGGGCTTAGTCCTATTTAAAAGAACAGAGAAAGCCAAACCAACAAAAGGGTAATATGTATCTTATATTGCCTCATCACTCTTTCACATCAAAAGGAAGAAAACTGGCAGTTTCAACTTTTATAGAGAAAAGAAAAACAAATCTGCAAATCAAAATCTCATGGGCCAAGGTCTCATATTTTATAGCCTGGCTGTGTGGGCATGAATGCAGGCAAGAGGTGTAAGTCCATTGGGGTGTACAGTCACTAAGGAGGTGGAAGGTGTGAATGGATGAATATGGGAAAACAACCAACCCCAGTCCAGTTCTGTTAGTTCAATGAAAAGGCTGTAGATGTGGAATGTTTCTGGCAGAGAGAGGGAGAGATACAGAAACACATCAGCAGCGCTGGAGTAGCCAGAGTTTGGGTGATGAAGGACTTATTCAAAAGTGAATGATGGCGTGTCTGGACTCAGAGAGAAAAGCCTTAGAAACCAAGTAGGACAGGGTCTGGCTGCTCCAGGGTTCCTCTTCCTACAGTCTTAGTTCCACAAGTTCACCATTCCATCTCTCAAACTCCCTGCGTGCTGTTCAAGGGAACCACAATATCCAAGATACTAGTCCTTTTTTTTGTTTTCTCCATTTCCTTTTTTTCTCTCACTCCTCCAGTCTCAAACTCCTTCCAGTCTCACCCCCGTGCTTGAGTTTCCTCTCAATCAGCCTCCCAGGTGTGACTTCCTCCTGTACCTTTTCAGTATTACTTCCTGCTCTTTCACCCCTTTTCCTCCCAAGCATGTTGCTTCCAGTACTCTTAACCTGTCAGACCTCGAGGCTACACAATTCAGATCAGCATCCTGTACCCACTACCACCAGCCTGCAGAGATCACTGTTATTTCAGCCGTGCCGTATAGTTGTTCCCTAACTCACAGCTTCATTAATCTCGAATTTCATAGAAAGATTTAATTTGCGTGCAAAACAGAGGTGTCAAATTCCAGACTGGAAAAGTGTGTGTGAAAAAGTAAAATATTCTTTGAATTATATCTGGTATTTATGTATAAACAAAGCTTGTAACATGTCGAGATCATCTAAGTAAAACCAAACAAACACAAATCTATAGAAAGTGCACAACACACAGATCATTGTAATATTCTTCTCCATATTTAATGCATCATCTGCCATTGTCTACCTCAAAACCACCAGAAATGGTGATGATTTAGTTCCATGGCTATTGTGTCCAGCAAAATAACCTCCAAAGAGACACAATGCAGTAATGCCTGTGGGGAAAAAAGCTCCAGAGAACACCTGTCTGAAGGAAATCACTGGAGCTGATTTTGATGAGTCTACTGGTACACACGCATGGAGCAGTCTATGGCAGGACTCCACTGAGTAAGCTACTGCTGTCGAGGAAGAAAAATAATGAATAAACTGAATTGTTGCCCAGCTTGCATGCCTCTGCCAATCCAGTCCAGCTGCATTTAATTAGTGTGTGAATTTAGGTAATGGCTAAAACAGGCTGGTCCACTAGCAGTACCTTTGAAATTACCAAATTCTAATCGGCTCATCCTGAATTTATATGTGAATGTTTTAGCACATGTAATGAAATTCCCTCCAGAGATCCTGAATATCGTTGTTAGTAGCTTTGCAGGTCATGGTGACCAATCTTTTGACCATCAAAACTGTAATCACTGAGGGAAATGAAGTTTATAAATGAAGAGACATTCACACGATTAATGTCAGGGTGGCTGTGCACCAGCTGGAAACTCAGTAAAAGTTGGGTGATGCAGCAGGGCGATGACCATGAACATCAGGTAAATCATTCATACAGAATGCTTTACCCCACTGAGATGTTGCTGCTGTTATTTCGCCAAAGGAGGTTTGACCAGGGTCCATTTTTTCCATGAGTACGTGGTTTAACAGTCCAGAAGACACAGAAGATTATAATTGTTGAGTGTTATGTTGCCGTGCTGGCTGTCTCACCTTATGGACCTATAAATGTAAAAGAACAGGGTGATTCCAACAGGGTTTGCCATGCTTCTTGCCACGTATCTCTTTGTCTTCTGCCCCGCAATGCTCCTCCTCTCAATGTTACACTTGGGATGACTTAACACTACTTAATGATTAACACACCACGCTTACAGACGGGGGCATAGCAGCCAGAGCGTAGAGGTGATGAAATTGCTGCTTTTCTGAGAATTAATGTGACAATACAGCTGTCCTGGCACAAGAAAGTGAAGAGAATGATAAAGTTAAATGTTCGTATAATAAAGCATGTCATTCATTCACCTGCACTAGCTTTTATTAAAAACTGATCCTCAGGTAATTGTGGAGTTTACTCGTGATTCAGTCTATTAAATAGAACATTTACCGATCATTAAGAATCTATTTAATTTAAAAGTTAGAAGCACTCCCTGTTGGTTTTACCCAGTCACAGATTGTACCGTAGCTTTGTGTCACATAATCAGTTCTTTGTTCTCTGGGCCAGCTAATTTGATTGTGGCTAATATGACAAATAGAAAATTGAGGCTAGCAATGCAGGCAGGCGGTATCACTTAATGACCACAAGCATTTCTTTGAACACCCCAACACTATCCACTGGTCAACAGCCGGGTGCCCAACAATCAGAAGTCCAGCTAATCAGGTCCTCTTACCCCACCAATGATTAGTGTTGAGACAAATATATTATTATCTGTGAATGCTATACACACACAAACAGGTGTCACAGAGTTGGAACTGGCATCATGTAATATCTTTCAATAACTAGATTTAAATGGACAGCTGAAATGAGTGTTTGGTGTCTATTGAATTATTGACCTTATAGGTTTGAGGAGGCCCCTGTCCATGTGTGGTCAGTAAGACAGTGAGCTACTATTAGACTATTTGTCCCTCATTTCAGTTCACCCACAAACCTCAGACTTCACGTCTAACTTTGGTCTCAGCACTTGCAGGAGTTCTCTGATGATTCTGTGTTAGGGGTGCATGAAAGATGGGCAGGAGCTGGAGCACAGGAACTGGTAGGTTTACTTGTGAGTGGAGCAGCAGGAACACCTGCTCCTAAATGTGGACAAGCACCAAGGAGATGGTGGCTGACCTAGGAGGAAGAGTACAACTGGAACCCATTCGTTGCTGATGGACAAAGGTTGAGTTGGGAGATGACACTGTGTAAAGAGGGATATAGACCACGTTTATGAGGAGGTACCATAAGAGATGGTGGGATCAATAAACTCATTCACAAGGCTGGGACCATTGGTCGAATTCAGATGCTTGTCAGTATGAGTTGGAGGTCACTGAGCAAACTGTTCTCCATCATGCCTATCCATCCTCCACAACACACTGCAGAGACAGCAGAGCCATCACTAATACTTGTGAAGTTTCAGACAGCCATCTTACCACCGCACAACAGTCACCTTGTATGACAAGTACTACCATCGGTGCTTGATATTAAACTCTTACTAATTTATTAGAAATAATCAACTTTCTTACTCTGCAGCCAGGTCTGAGAGCTTAGAGGGTATACCAGGCATCATGACCAGTCACAATCGGTTCAGAGCCTCTGCATCTTGAGGCCCATTGAAAATCTGGAACCCCTGTTACTTATGGGATGTCCTCTGTACAAACACACCAACATATGTTTTTACACCAGCTTGTATAATTTTACCAAGTCGTTGTTAAACCCCATGTTCACATTGCCCCATTGTGGTGCTAGTAAAGTTATGTTTATAGACAGCTCATTTTACCTGCACTGCATCTATATTTCATGGTGGGCTATAAAGTAATTTTTCTTGGTGTTAGTGAGATGAATAAGCAGTAGAGAATGTTAGTAGGGATGTTGGCTTTGTAGTTGTATTAGAGAGCAGTGACTTATTAAGGAGAAACAGCTGTCTGAGACAGCCAACAGCCCCTGGAGGTTGTTGCGGCAGACGGCACACCTACCAGCTTCACGCCCATAGAGTTAGATGTCATGTCCAAAGATGGCACCCTATTCGCTCACAGGATGCTGAAAAACGTCCACCACATTTCCGGCAGGCTTTCCTAGCACTTTTTAGCATTTTGGGTCCATGGGAACACAGTGCACTGGCACGCCACTCAAGCCAGTTTAGAGCAAGCATGTCAGAGACTTCTGGCCAACTTCAGATGGCCCCACACGTGAATGTGATGAAATGAACAAACATATAAGGGTCTTCTAAACTTTCTAAATGTTATCTCGATTCCATTAACACACACAGCCGGCTCCCCTGATCATTGAGAGTGTTTTTGATATTGAAAACATTCACCATTTTAAGCTGTGGTCTGTGACTGTATGGGAAACTGCTTTTTAGCCAAGCGTAAACATATATGGAAAACATGCATGATGCAGCACCTATGGAAGTAGATATTGTCCCACCACTACTTTCTCTTCCACAAGTCAAAACAAGCTTGGCACGAAGGGTATTTTTGACCCTTTGTGGCACTATGAGCTATGGATATGTAGAACTGAGGCTAGCTATTAAACCCCGTATACTTGTGATGATGTGTCAAGTGGAGATTTGTCCTTACTACTCTTGAAAAGAAGCAAAGAGTTGAGGTGACTTTGGACGCCTCTTTATTTTTACATCGAGCCGCTTCCCTCTCCATTGAGCACACAAAGGTTAGAACATGCAACTGTACATTTTGGTGTCTCACCACTAGTTGTGTTGGGATTCTCCCAGAGCCCTTGAGGCCTGCTCAGAGCTATGGAACCCATATAGGAACAGAGTTCAGTCACAGGGTAGGAGAGACACCGAACCCGCAGCAAATTTATCAATCAATGCTGATCATCCAGAAACCTGGATAATACATACACATTCAGTCAGAGTATGGACAAGACAGTTATTAGTTTGACAGTATTCTGCAAACAGGCTGGCCTTTTCTATTTTGTCAACTTTTGCTTAATGGTCAGAACATATTTCCCGCAACCCTGTTCATCTTTCCTCCTCTTCTTTCTGTGGCTGTTTTACCTTCATTAAGGTTATGACAACAGCTTCTTGCTGGACTGTTTCCATTACGATGGCTAACATTTTCACACACAGTGGTGGTCTTGTGGTATGAAATTCCTTCTGTCCATTCTGGACATGTTGCATCACATAATTTCTCGTGATTTGTCAGCTGCCCATTCACAGTTGCAAATCTCCCACTTACTCACATCCTGGAAGATTTTTCTGTTGACTGACTTGGTGACTGGGGAGGCTATTGAAGCACACTGGAACCTATTGTCGCTGTCTAAGAAACCAATGTAGAGAGAGCTTGCTTTTAATATCATGTTGGAAATATTGTAGTAAATGAGTAAATTGGGCCTATCAAGCAACACACATCTGTCAGCAATATTCAGATGGATGTGGCATCTGGGGTTCATTTACCGCCAGCCAGCGTGCCAAAGAAAACATTCCCCACAATTATTAATCCAATCCATGGATACAATAATAAGTCGCTGGCGTTTACATGGGCTAATCCATCAGCCACAACACATTAAAACCACTGACAGGTGAAGTGGAATAACATCGCCATCATTTGTCACATGCCAACGTCTCGGTCCTGACATCCATCTGGATGTTACTGACATGTACCACCCACCCAAGTGCTGTTAAACATCACATAAACCCCATGGCAACATTTTCAATGGTGGGGCTTCAGTAGACAACAGCAATGCTGGCTACTACAAAAAACTGCTCATAGGAAATGTCTGGGGGAATATGACAGAGTCCACAGGTTGACTGGCTCAAAACCCCAGATCCCACCCGATCCAGCATCTGTGGGACCTGCTTAATATTGGTATAGTCCCCTAAAGTACCAAAACAGCCCTGAATTTGTTAGCATGGACACAAGATGTCTGGGGGTGTCTGGGGTAAGCCTGTACCAGGACATTAGTAGAGGATTGTTTGGATCCCGTGAAGGTGGGCAATTCTTATGGATCTGACTTGTCTTGAATGCCACAGACAAGAAGTCAGATTAGATTCAGAGTTCAGAGGTCAATTCAACACCTGGGTTTTTGTTGTGTCCTCTATACTTTATAAAGCTGTGGTGGGAACATTATCCTCGCTGGGGAGGCCCCTGATATTGGAAGAGAGCGCGCGTTGGGTCAGTGTGCTGGTCTGGCAATGTTTAGATGGTGGTACGCGTCAAAGAAATATATCCAGATGGTCGAAGGACCCAGGTTCCTTTGTAGCAGAACATTGTGTTATAATGCGAGTTTGATGAATGTTATTCACTTAGCTATTGCATTGAAGGCGCGGGGTTGATCAGTGGCTGCCATAATTCATTTGATAGCCTGTTTCCATTGTCAAGTGACGGTCGCATTTTCGAATCAACACCCAAATTTTCGTATATTTCCAGTCAGGCAGCATTTTCATATTCAGGTATTTCAGATTTTATCAGTAAACTTAAAACAAACGCTGGCTATCAATATCATGACTTTGGTGCATCTCCTTTTCCTATACTTTTTAATGACAGAAACCATTGAGCATTTTACATTTCTTGTGTGTATAGAAATTTCACATGCTATATGGCTTGCTGTTAATGGTATTACTGCAGCTCCCCGAATGTATTCTCATACCGGCGAATCAGGCCACCGTGGTTGATCCATTTGATGATGCGCAGAAATAAAATAAGGACCAACAAATTATCTAGTGTTCCTTTCTCGTCTGTTACTGATCAACAAATAAGTACTGGCAATATATTGACCGTCGCGTAGAACAGGCAGTTATCAGCTGTATGGGAGTTTAGAATTCCTGTTTCAAACTCACGAGCCGGCAAAATTGGCCTGTAGGATCAAACGCCAATTAACAGCATCCTGACAGAGGGAAAGAGTGGTGACGCTGACACCATGGCTTTGGGACAAGTAGGGCATGTTGTCTTTAGTGATGATCCTAGGGTCTCCTGGAACCTGGCCAAAACAGAAGGTTTGTTGTACAGCTCATTAAGTCTTCTCAATATTGATAATAAGGGATTTATAGCAGGAAATATATGAACAGCATATTCATAGCTGTACGTAGATAATGTTATATATTTAGAAGCTGAAGTTCCGTGTAAAATTCTCTGTTTTATACGTAGTCCTAAAATTTGAAACATAACTGTAAACAGTAAAGTAGAAGTTGGAAAGTTACCTGGGATTACCACCCTCCTTGAAGTAAAAGGAGGTCCCAATAGATAGTACCACCTCCAGGAAGGTATAATATTTCCCTCATAGTTCATATAACGATCAGTTAGTACCAGATGTTTGCAGCCATTCCGTACATGGGATATCGGGTTCCAGGATCTGAAATGGAAAACATGTTAGTAATACTCAAAAATGACCTTTATACATATAAAGAAAAGGCAGTACTGCAAAAGCTTAGGGTACTCAAAGGTGCGAGGATGCTGTCAAAATAATCCAATGATTATTTTTTCTTCACTACCAACCCTGCACAGTGGCAAAGAGAAAACCAAATTGGGATTAAAGCCCTATTATACCCTTCCTCCTCTCCAGCCCATAGTTTAAATACCTGCCCCTCAGTACACCAAATTGTAGGTTTGTCCTAGCATGCTTATAGCTGCCTGCCCTCTGTGGATTCAGGCTGTCCCAGCAGCCCCTGTCTCTTCGTGACTCAGACTGACTGTGACAAGTTAGACGAAATTGTGGGGGTCAGACCATCTACTGTAGACCCTTGTTCTTTAAGATGCTGAGACTGTGTAGATTGGACCTGTCAGTCCTGTTGCAGATTTAATCTGGGACTGACTGACACCTCCTGATGTGCATTTGATGAAGGCAGAACATCTGAAGTGCTTCCAACCCTTGTACAGCAATTGCACTAATGTGTCCTGTAATGATTATTGGTGTACTTTTCAAACAGGATAAACTAATAATACACAATACACACACATATATATATACATACTGTTTCTCATCACTTTTTTTGTTTTTTCTAGCTTGCAGGTTGAAAATCACCTAGGGAGGTTGTTAGGGATCCTTAGCCAATATCAACACCTGCTGAAATGTGAATTTAAACCACTGCCAAAAAATTGGTTCAAAAGGTTGTTAGACAATAAAAACATTTTTCTATGCTCTGACAGAACAATGATGTATGTACCTTCTGTGTCATGCTGGGGCCATTGACATTACTCATACCAGCCAGTGGAAAAACAAATCAATTACTGACTACTGGCGCTCTGCAAGATGAAAAAATCTTGAGGAAGAAGGACTGTTTCATATACATCCTGGCGCATGCCTGAATGGAAAATATTTATCTTGTAAATGCTTTTTAAGTGACTGACCAATAGGAAATGGAAAGCTGAAAGATACCCATGTTGGATTGATGCTATGTATATATGACCGACCAGTTAGATTGAAATACGTATGTCAGCCCGATATTGGAGCATACAAGGCTGATAAATTCATGCCGACCAAAAGATGAAAGCAATTTCATTTCATTCATTCAGTCTGACATGTTCATGGTAACTGATTCTGTTGGATTTCCTCATGCGTTGTTTGGCAAGAACACAGTACAAACACTGCTTTTTCTTAATATTAACTAACCTGCTTCACCCATGGCTGACTTGGGACACCTTCCTTGAAAGCTAAAATCAACTACACACTGTTGAGACAAATGCAGGAAACCAAGGGACCTCCATCCTTTGGCGCATATCAGCTGCCCTATCTCTCCCTCTCATCCAGCATCAGTGCTCCCAAAACTGCTTTTGTAATGATATCAGCAGTAAATTACAGACGGCTATTATTTTCCACCTTAAACCATTACCACCACATAAAACCTCTTTGTAGCTTATGGACTGTGCGTAGGCCACAGTACACTCTCTGAACCACTCAAGACATCCACTCTCCCTAGTTAAAGGCAAGATATCACCTCCATGGTCAGCCTCCGAGCAGCAGTACGCCGACAAGCCAACATATAGCAATCCTCTCGTTTCGTGTCCTTTGTTCGCTCTATGTCCCTCACTAACCTGAGGTAAGACCTACATAACATGGATAACCCTACCATATGTGTCCCCTGCTTCCAAGGGCAGCTGCACAACAATTTTCTTATCTTAACTTTCTAATCACCATAGTTTATAATGTGGTGTTGCATCCCATTCCTACCAACCTCCTCCCAAGTTTTACTCCTCCATCCATCTCTCTATCTTGAAAGTAGTCCTTTAAGATTAATTTCTTCGAGTATAACCTCCTCCAACATCTCTAACAACCCCAAGTGTCAACCACTGCTACTACAGACCATTAAATGATCTCTCAATAATTTTGGTCTTAGGAGCAGATTCAGTATTTATTTATCCTACCACCAGGCTCAGTGTTGTTCCCAATTGTAAAGTATGTTTGAACAAATGCATCATCTACCAAATTGCTGAATGTAAGCCAAACAAAGATTGCATTCAATCACATTGCTTAGTTCTAAATGCATAGTCGTATTTTGTGGATTTATGATCGCTGAGAGCTTTTTGTAATAGCAACATGGTTGCCATGGTAACGCAAGGTGTCCATGTCACTCTTGCTCTGCAATAATACACAGACTGACTCATCCCAGAAACCAAGTTTGCATTTGCTAACCGCCTGCCTTGAATAGAACCTCTCTAATCTAGTACAGTTATCCAGCTGGTCCTGGCATACTGCAGCGTTACCAGTTGTTTCATGGCAGAGCAGTGACTCATTCACTGTGTCATCGTATTGTCTGGGTTACATTTTGTCACAGGGAAAGGCCCAAACACAGACACCAAAACCAGAAGATCGCCAAAGATTTATTCTAAAGGGAATGAGGAAAGCCCTCGATGGCGGAAGTCATCAGGGGGGTCAAAATCGGAGGCAGAACAAAGCAACAATCCAGTCTGCGGTAGAACACAAAATCTAGACCTCAGGTAAAAGTTAAGAAGTATCGGGAACCAGGGGTCAAAAACCCTGGGAGAAAGGGGAACAGAAGCACGCCGAAACACGAGTGAACTGAACACAAACTGATGCATAACCAAGAGACTAATTAAGGTCATGAAAGAAAGGCAATCAGACAGGTAAACTAACTGTGGTAGGCATAATCAGAAAGGTGGGAAATATAAAGGCAGAAGCAAGAACTAATACACATGGTAATAATTGCAATAAAGGCACAAACAGTTCACAAAAGAATAATAAATATTGCCGTGCAGTCACATAGTGACCAGATCATGGTCACTGTATGCTTTCCCTGCCACTGCCCACATCCATAAAAAAAAAGAGAGCCCAGGCCTCTCTCTCCAGTTATTCATCCCATGGAGGTTCCGGTTACTGTGTACCAGACTCCAGCTGGAGGCGATAAAGGAACTGAGAATTTCACCTTCTCACTGCAGCCGCAGTTTCACTTCATCCAAATTTCCTTTACCTTTCTGTACCCTTTAAACCCAACCATCCTCTCTCCTGTTCTTACATTCTTCATATCTAATCAACACTGCACCGACTACCCTACTACTATTATCTTTCTATATCAATTGTCACATCTATCAGTTATACTAAAGGCACTTTTAACTCTGATGTCTGTATGTTCTGGATCATTGTCTGTTAAAGTTATTGTCTACACCACACCTGTGTCATATTTCACCAAAATTGAACATCCAAAATATCATATATATATTGTCTCACCTCCTAACCATGCCAAACAACGGAAGACGCAGCAACACAACTTTGTTAGCTCAGGAGGAAAATCTGAAATTAAATTTCATGTTTTCATACTTGAAATTTACATTAGCTGTCATACCTTCATCAAAAGTATCAAAAGACCCGTTGTATTCTAGCCTGTGGATACATTCACATTAACATGACCAGAGTTCTAAACATCGTCAACTAACTGTTTATTTCAGTCTGTGTTGTTTGTTTCTGCAGTGCGCATAGCAGCACATAAAGCAAGTGAGGCACCAGTGAGTTTGGGTATTGGCTGTGTTTTGATTTTGTTTAAGCATGAATGGTTGTCATGGGATGTGGATGAACGAGTGGAATTGCAGGAGTGACTGGGAGAGGTTCTAGTGGCAATATGACTGTTCAGAGGGAGACTTTATGCATCTTGTTCTATTGCTCAGAAGCGCTCATTCAGACTGAATTATTTTTAAAAGCCAGTTTTAACAAAAACTCACTTATGGCTATTTAGTTATTTGTGGTTATTCAGATCGAATAATTCTAGAGAAAATTGTTTATACTTAGCTACTGGAATGTACAGGGAACCTGAGAAACAGTGTGATTGACCAGGAACCCACAGGCCGTGTCCCGGGAGGTAGGCATTGTAGAAGCCTGAGTCGTACACCAGGCCCACTGTCGGGTCAAAGTCTCCCCTGGCAGGAGGATCCAGAATCTGATCCATGTTCCTCGGGATTGAGCGCACACACCTTAAGGCAGAGAAAGAACATGTACATTATACATGAAGCATTTATAATGTGTCGGAATTATCCATATCGTTCCATGTTCTTCTTCTCATATCTGAAATAATCATATATACGGTTATTAGAACCTTTAAAAGCTGGAAATTTTCGTCTGTGCAAAAGTTTCATAGTTGCTCAGTTTGCCGAAAAATGACAATGTCCAAGCCTCTGACAAGAACAAAAACACAGAATAATGTGCAGATTACTGGCATACTGCCTTTATCAAAGTATAACTGCACAAATATCCAGTCACCGATGCTGGTTACATGCATGGGCTCAAGCTCACCTTTTGACAGCGCTTGACCCTCCTTCCAGGCCAGTCCCGTGCCAAAGGGATGATGGAAGGCGGGCGGTGTGACTTTCGTCAGGAATTAATTCTCCACACAATGAGGAAACACTGTATCTGGGGACAACATCTGGACAGAAGAAACACAATGCTCCCACTCACTATTTCCACAGCATAATAAACAGTGGCCTTTATAGTCATGCATGTACAAAATCATTAATCTCAAACAACCAATAATTACTGGTATGAAGACCCAGGTGAGGAAATACTGTATAAATCACCGCTAGCAGACCAAAAGTGAGACGGATAAAATGATCAGGTCTATAAGTAATAGATTCATGATGAATCCTTTATTTTGAAACTAATACAACAATGAATGAATGAAATAGCAACAATGTGTAATATTAAAGAAGTCACTCTCAAACACAGATCCACAAATCATCTTCTCACCCAAAAAGCCACTTAGCCTTGAGTTTTATCAGCTCTATTTAACTCAATATTTATTTTGGTTTAGTTTTTTCCCCAAATCACAACTCAGTTTCCTATTCTGGTTACATGTAATTTACAATTCAGGAAAAAAATTAATAATAAAGAATCAATTTGTCAATTTATTTTTCGAACTGTTGAGTTTGTTTTGGAGTACCTTTAACATTAGAACGTGAATATTACACGGGTCAAAGGACCCCGTAGTTGATCCTTCCGTTCTTATCATCTCCAGCAGACCAAACTGTCCCACTGTCATAATAAAAATATAGTCCGCAAAGGCCGTAGGGTTTCTTTGTATTCTGCATATCAAGCGAGTATCTTTTGTGTCTTTGGTGTTTTAGTCAAGTCACTGTATGTGAAAAGCAGAGAATTGAGGGGATGTTGTCACAGTGTTTGACATACTGTAGCGCAATGCAGCAGATTGGCTGACGGCTGTGTTTTATTCCGGCCACCTCCGTCACTGCGTGATCATCGCTTGCCTGGCCTGTCTCAGACTAGAAACTTTCTTTACCGGCTATTACATTCTGACTCTATCACCACTTAATTCATGGTACATTCACAGCAACAGTAGTTACCAAATGCACCTTCAACTCTCCGTCTCTGTGTGCTACCTATCCATTCACGCCACCTTTGCTACTGATTTAGCTGAACTCTCAGCTGCGGGCCCCTCAACTTCTTCCTCTCCTCACTTCTTGCCTGGGTGTCGATGTTTCCGTTCCCGTTTAATTATAATGGCGTGGACAAATGGTCTGTTTGCTGTACCGAGGCGACGCTAGTGAATTAGAAAGTCCACCCGCGATCATGGGAATCTGACCAGCAGTTAATGCCAATGAAGCCCCCAGCCGGTGAGCAACCTAGCATGCTCCAGCAAGTATTCCCGGCAGTTCCAGACAGCCGGAAAATAGCTACAGGGTGACTGTTCGTGGCGACAGTATGAATGTAGTTAAAGCCCACTGCCGTAATCACCACCAGTTCATGTTCCCAACAGATACCCTCGCCAGCGACACACCCTTAAGGAGTCAATTCTGCGATTACACCTATTTTGCGAACGCAGTATAATACCTTGCTTTTACTCATAAGAAATGTATTCGCCAGAGCGATGATATTGAATCTTATTGCGCCGCTACTATGATGTTTAGATATAATAAATTGTTATTCACGCCGGGCGCTTAATGACACCACGCCGCAGCCAGAGGTCACAAAAGTTAATATTGATTCGGTATTTGGTAAACACCGATGTCGGACACCGTAGTTTTCTGGTCCTCGCCCAATCTGACCAGTGATGATATGGCAGTTGCATGTCTTCACTCACCGCTGGTTGCCTAGGTGGAAATCCAGAAACACGTGTGGGTTTGTAGATCATTAAGAGTTTCTAAAGACCTGTCTCGAAAGTTAGGAGAGACTTGCATTCATCCCACTTTATGGAAAGGCTCTCATATCTAGAAATCTGGACAGAGTTTATTAGAAGCCAAAGTTCTTAAGGTCCAGAGTTCAGGACAGGAGACAGACAGAGTCTTACACGCTTCTTCAGCCTCCCCTTTAGAGTGCAGTCACCCTATCACTCCCATAGAGACCTGTGTCTGCCTCTGGCTCATTTAAAATTAATCCAAACTGGTCAACAAAGAGGAGTTAGTCACAATCTAATAAAATCAGCACATATCCACCCAAATGTTCAGCAAAATAAATAATTGGTACGGGATTACCAATACCAGATCCTCATCCAAGTTGTAATGAAGTAATGATCTGGATATCAGATCACCACCTGATTCATTCTGTCTGACTGAACCACAAATAGGATGAGTATGTTAGCTCGAATAGAATCCAAATTTCCAGTCACATTAATACCACATTCTTATATCAATGTGTGTGAGTGTGGTTTCCGCAGCCATTTTCAACTCCACTACGAATAACCCTAAACCAACTTAATTTATAATTCATTTGAAAGTCTTGGTCTCTATCTGTCCTAACGGCGGTGGAAAAATAAAGCCAGTTCTATTTGTTGTAGTGTAACAAATTGCCCTATCCATACTGATTTCGACTGAATTTTTCGAGTCTTGCCGAGTTTGGGTAATTTCAAAATGATAAAGCACATTGTAGGCTTAATTTCAATAGATTCATGTTGATGTCATTAATGACAGCCTTAGCCTGGCTTTCTTCCTCACTACCAGACTGTACTGGCTTCTCTCTAGTATGTAAATAAACCCAATTCACTGTTTCTAGCCACACTCGACCTTGTTTTAGCTGCATTGATATTGAACATGTGGCCAGTTCACAGAATCCTGCCCTATCAGACCACTTTTTAACTACCTTTGAATTCATATTGTTGATTATGTATTATCAGCAAAACATCCTGACTAGAAATATTTCGATAATACACAGTGCGGCACCCGGGTGAAATGATTCCCAACAACTTAGGTCCAGTGCCTCATCCACTGCAGTTACCCTCCCAGCTTGATCATCTTGTAGACAGTGCTGCAGACCATTCACATGGTCCCAGATCCATCGCCCCCAAAAATGAAAACAATAGAGAAAGAGGCAAGCTCCATGGTTCAACTCCCAAACCTGTTCACTGGAAACAAAGGCACGTAGGGTCGTTGAAAGAGAGGTATGCCCACCAAACTGAAGAATCCCAATGGCCTGGCAAGATAGTGTCAAAGATATGTGGCCCTTCAATGTGGCAAGAGAAAACACATCATCATTAACATTAGAGGATAATAAGAACAACCCCAGGTTTTTTCAGCACTGTAGCTTAGGCTGGACAGAGAGTCACAGTCGCATAGATCCACGATCCCCAACCCTCAGCAGTACCAGATTTTATGAACTTTTGAATGAGTAAAACTTACCATTGAGAGTAAAATAATCACATCTCGCTCTCAATCAGTACCATTTGCGTCATAACACAGATCCATAGAGTCAGCTGCAAAATCTAACCTGACCTCTTTTCTCCCCATCAACGACCTCCCAGCTCACATCAATTATCTCAGCATTCAACTCTTCAACTGTCTTCTTAGACTTATCCCAACCAGGCTGCTTATGAAGCTCTGTCTTCAATTTATGTCCTGTATTAGAGATACACAACTAAGTCCCACAACAGGCAGTCGAGTCGATAAAATGGGTTGTAATCAAACTCTTCTAAAAGCCCACTTAGATCCATGATGGCCAATCCACCACAGACCAACATCTAACCTCCTTTCTAGATCCTGGAAAGCAGCGAAATAGTTGTGTGACTGGTGGGATAATAGCTATTTGAGATCCTGTCAGGATTTAGAAGGTTGCATCACACGATTGTTAATTGTGTTACAACGCACTCTGATCGCATCGCATAATCCAGACTTGTTTCTGGTACTCTGTCTTGTTAGATCTCACAGTGCTTTGACACAATTGACCATCAGTATCCTTTACAGAGACTGGAGCATTTTATTGGTATTAAAGGAACTGCATTAAATTGGTTTAAGTCCTACCCAATTGATAGGCTTGCTTTGTACATGGCATAAATTACCTTCCATATGGCCAAAAGTTAGACATGGAGTTCCACAAGGAATAGTGCTTGGACCAACTTTCTTCTACCTGTATATGCTCCTCGCAATATTATCAGAAACACTCATAAATTCTCCACAGGCGGATATGATTACACGTTTTGTCTGTCAATGAACCTGATGAAACCAATCATCTAGCCAAACTCAAGCTTGTCTTAGACATTAAAAATCTGATGACAAGCAACTTCTTACTACTAAACTGCCAGATAAAACTGAATCATTATAATTCGGTCCCGGAACAGAAATAAACTTCAATGATGTAGTCTACCAGACGGGCATTGCCCTCGGTATTCCAGCTCCACTGTAAAGAATCTGGGGGTCATCTTTGATCGATATGTCCTTAGCTCACACATGAAAACAAACTTAGGACTGCCTTTTTTTCATCTGTAACATCTCCAAAATTAGAGCTCTTTCTGTCCCAAAAGAGGCAGAAAACTAGTCCATGCATTTGTTAATGGTTGATCATTGTAATCGCCATCAGAAGGCCCCAACAAGTTCTAAAGTCTCTGCAGCTGGATTCAAAATGCTGCAGCACGACACGACAGGAACGGAAAAGAGACTTATATTTCTCCTGTGTTAGCTTTCCTTCATTGGCTCCCAGTCAAACGAATAGAATTCAACCTCCTCTCCTGTACAAAGTTCTTTAATGGTCAGGCTCCATCTACCTTAAAGACTCATAGTCCCTCAAGGTCCCACCAGGATTCTAAAGCCCCAGAATGCTGGCTTTCACTGGTGGTTCCTAGAGTTTCAAGAGAGTAGGAATGGGAGGCAGAGCCTTCCAGTTATCAGGCTCCTCTATCGTGAACCTTTTCCTGTGTTTCCAGTCCAGGAGGCAGACACCTCTGTACCTTTGGGAAATGGTTAAAACTTTTCTCTTGACAATAAAGTTTAAAGGTTGGCTCATTGAACCTATCCTTAGTTATGCTACACATAGGCTCAGACTGCCGGAGACTCCCATGATGTTTGAGTCGATTACTGATTTGGCTTTATTGGCAGGCTGATGTTTTTATATAAACATGTTGCCAAAGCATAAATGACATATGTACATTGAATTACTCTCTCCACAGCAGGATATATATATCCTATAAATACGTTATTAACCTCAACATCTCCTTTCCGTAGTATTGTGCCTTTCCGTCTCTCTCTCCTCTTTCTGTCCTTTCTGCAGGTATTTCGCTCTGGGAGCTGTAGAGTCTGATCCGTGATGACAAGTCTCCGGGTTGGGTTCTTGCCAACTCCACTGAACACCTGCTATACTAGGAAATATTATACTGCTATTAGTTAGCCATGTGTTAGCAGTTAATACTTTAGTATCATCACTACTATCAATACGTCATGTATTACTGGCACTGGACTCACATCTGATATGGAACTGGGTAAGCGTGCTATGTTCTTCTCTCACTATCTTCCCCCCTCCCTCCCTCTCTCCTTCTTAACCCAACCGGTCGAGGCAGATGGCCGCCCACCCTGAGTCCAGTCTGCCCGAGGCCGCCTCTTAAAGAAAGTTTTTCCTGCCACTGCCGCCAGTGCTGCTCATGGTGGGATTTGTTGGGTCCTCTGTAAATACTACGAAAGAGTATGCACCAGGACCCGTTTCATAAGTAGTGCGCCTTGAGAGCGACATTTGTTGTGATATGGCGCTATATAAATTAAATTGAATTGAATTGAATTACATTATGTTAGAGACTGGCAGAGTATTTGGCATGTGCTGCAAAACTAGAGTTTCTTTATGAGTCTCACACTGGGTGCTCATCTAGTGAGTTACTGTCTCATTAATGTCATGTTTGTGGTGTTCTCATATTCATGGTATGTCCATTCTTTTGAAGTATTGGCTTAAGATGGAACAATTACACACGTCGATACAATTTATTTATTTTGCTTTTTTATAATGAAAGACATGTGGCATTATAGAAAATTAGATGTAAACGATCGGATGCATTTGATATTGAATCGCTAGACAGGATAATCGAATCAAATTAATCATGAGATTGCAAAAGATGCACAGCACTAGAATATAGTAGAACACGGCTAGGCCAAAGACCTTGATATCTTTCTGAGAGGACAGTAAAACCACACCAGAGTCAAAAGGAGAGTAATGTCACGCTTTGTATTTAAGAAGTCAAACTCACGAATGCTAATGTTGCCTCTGTATTCATTGATGTAAACAACAACTGTGATTGTTGACTTGTTTGCTGGTGATAACTTTTAAGATGATACATCATTTTGAAAGTTTCTTGTGTTGTTCTGCTGTTGACCAGGTTTTAAGGACATTCATTACATCATCAGAAAAACAAAGCATCCTTGAAGCTCAGTGCCATTAAGACACCAGTCTTGTTTAAATGCATCTATATATGTGTGTGTGCTGTGTGCTGTCATCATGTCTGTTCTTCAAATCCATTAGTACCATTTTTTGTATAATGTCACACAAATTGTTATTATGGTAAACACAATTTTATTGCATGCAATGTCACAAGGTGTGTGAAACAGAGACCACCTGTGTACAGACTCCATCTTGCCATGCTGTTTCGATGGAAGCTTCAATGAGACACTGTCTTTACCTAAGTATATAGACTTGAATGTAGAGAGCACTGTCCAGAGAGCACTCAGACACAGAGAGACACAGACACACACACATGTGAAGAACACTGAGTCATCACTAGAGAGTGGGATAGAAGATAAAATGTAAAATTACATATTTGAATTGCAAACTGGCAGTGAAATGCTGTTCTTTTAGAGTGAAATATGTTGAACTCCACTCAAACTGCTGCTTAACATGTATCTAATATGACATACATTAGTGTGATGAGAGGAGAAATAAAAATAATTTGTTAATATAAAGAATATAATTTTCTTAATCATAACAAATTAAAATCTTAATGAAACGTTATATTAATCTCAACGATAGCAAAAACACAAGCACGCAGTGATACTGGCCCTTATTTATACTCAATGAAGTACACTAATAGTATGTGTGAACAAAATATTTTTAGCTTGCATGTAATACCAGTAAAAGCCTGTCATGGTCAGTGAAGGCATCACTTGAGGATGCAAAGAGCAGCCAAGAGGCGGGTTGAGGAAGTTTGAATTAATGGAATTAACACAGACAGTTTCAGCATCACACCCTGTAGTTTATGAGATACCAAACATGAAACAGGGTATTATAAGCACATGCTTACCGTATTGACCATATACTTAATATTAAATATATAGAATACAAGCAGTTTTGTTCTGTGTTGAACGTATATCCGTGTGCCCCATTGTCATCTCACTATTTTCAGTTACTGTATTTTATACTGTAAAACATTTCACCTTGGAAACACTAAACATTCAGCTAGAATGAGACTGTTAATTCACTTCTATGGCAGGATTAACAAGCACCAGGTCTAATACCCATTCTCTAAGGCTGCTCTAATTTGATATTGTCTATATTTTCTGTAACTGTCCTAGCTCGCCACTCTATTGGCACGTTGTCATGGGAAAAGACTGTGCAACAGCTTGGCAATTGAAAGGTTTTAACCCTGCTCATGCCCTGAATAGCTCAACAGAAAATGAGAGAGAATAGGAGAAGAAGTGTTCATAAGCAAGTTGCTCTACTACAACTATATACTGAGGCAATTGACAGGGTGGAATTATTTCTCTACCAACAACTTGTGAGTATGATGAAAATAAGTGAGAAATGGACACTATACAACCTGGAACACATTTTAACAAAAGATTATGAAACTTAATCAGTTGAATTTGATATATACATGAAAGCACCTAAAGCAGAAACAAGAGTCTTCGTCTGATGAAACTAATAATTGAACTGTTGGTTTGAAGCCCCAAAGTTGTCGTCTGAGGAACTGCACTGTTTCATCACCTTGCCCAATACCATCCTTCAACAGGAAGAAGCATGGTAGACAGTGATCATGCTGTGGGGGTATTTTTCACGGTAGGAACTAGGGAGACAGGTCAGTCTTAATGAACAGAGATATACTTAATGAAAACCTGTCCAGACTCTCAGATTGAGCTTTTTGAAGGTTTGCCTCCAACAGGACAATAATCCTACGCATACAGCCAGAATGTGAAGTGGATTAAGCATACCTCAGGAAATCTTGTGGCCAGCTACTGTACCCTTAACCCAGCATTACACAATACATAATGCTACGTACCTTAAAACAATGCAGAATTAAAACAGACGAGGTCACAGTGAAAGGGGAATTGCTGAAATGCCAGTGGGCACAATAATACCAAACATCTTCTGCAATTCTGTGGGCATAGATATTATAATTATTTTATTTCATGTCTTTGCATCTTTACCATTTCACCTATATAATTTTGCTCTTCTTCTTACCAATCCAATATAGTGTCTGTCCTTCCAGATATTACCGAGCCCGCCTCCTCTGTGATAGGAATAAGACCACTAGTAGTCACTATATCATTCACAACTATTTCAATTTATTTTCATGATTATTTAGCTCACAAAAGTAAATACAACTGCCACCAGGTAGTAATAATAATTTGATCTTTTTTTATTTAAAAGGACTGCAGGTGTTAAATTTCAGCATACCATTAGGGCTGCAGAGATGACCCCGTTGGCTTAATTAACAATTAATGATACATAGTCCACAACAAAAGTACCTAGGTTTTATTTTGACAACATATAATGTATACTATGTTTGCATTCAGTGTTACCTGTATTGTGTGACACTGAGATGCAACAAAACATGTTGAATGTTTCGTCCCGTTGATACAATAATTGATACAAGAATTTTAGTTGATACGATTAATAATTTTTGAGAGAGAGAGTAGGTGGTAAAGGTACATATATACATATAGGGTTATATATATATATAATACACACAACAGGCTATACCATCCAGCCAACATACGACATGTGACACTTGAAGTTTACATAGCTGGAGCGTATTGTGGTTGCAGGTAATGCCCCAGAAAGTACAGCTAGAGATGACATTCAGCTTATCGTCCGCCTTCAACCATTGGCTGTGGTATTTGATTCAACTTCATTTAAAAATCATCTATATACTGCTAACGTGACCTTGTGACTGAAATGAAACGTACTTACCTGGCAGAGTTGTGTGATTTTATGCTGCAACACTGCAGTAAGCCGTGCCGACGAGACAGCCGCTGATTCAGTAATCGCTGCCATCTTTATTTTGGATCACCGATCGCATAATCCGCCAGGGCAAAATATACACCCGGTAAATTTTCTATGTTTGGTGTTATAACTGAACGAAGCACACTGAAAA